>PYDT01000160.1:0-47500 GCA_004837865.1 Musa balbisiana | reverse complement strand
AAAGAAAGAGCAAAAAAATCTTACTGCTGATCCATTTGTGATACGTGAATGAGAAAAATGCGGATCAAGGCCCTTAGATCTATTTATTTTATTTCGGCGAAAAGAGACAAAATTCTCTGAAACTTTCTTTGTTATTTTCGTTAGGTTCAAGTCTGACGGGAATAATATTCTACGACTAACAACTCATTTATTTTCAAATCGATCCATTTACTATCTATTATTTGATTTACTACTCCTTTATATTGGAATGAGTCAAAAGTCAAATGTTTTGGCAATTCCTCGGGGGGGGATAAAGCAATATAATTTTGAATCAGAGCTTTCGATCTTTGTTTATCCTTCGTAGTAATAATATCTCTGGGTTTACAACGATAACTTGGTATATCCACTATACGACCATTAACTAAAATATGTCTATGGTTAACTAATTGCCTGGCTCCAGGAATGGTCGAAGCCATACCCAATCGGAAAAGGATGTTATCCAAACGCATCTCAAGTAATTGTAGTAAAACCTGACCTGTTGACCCTTTGGCTTTTCCAGCGATATGCACATATCTAAGTAATTGTCGCTCTGTCAGACCATAATGAAAACGCAATTTCTGTTTTTCTTCTAGACGAATACGATACTGCGATCTTTTCCCAGAACGCAATTGGTTTTTAAGATCACTTCCGGATCTAGGTCTTTTACTAGTTAGTCCTGGTAAAGCCCCCAGACGGCGTATTTTTTTGAAACGAGGTCCTCGGTAACGAGACATAAAGACTCCTTTTTTATTTTATTGATTTTATTGAAATTTCATTTTTTCAGAATAAAAAAATGAAAACTGAACTATAAATTAAGACTGAACTAAGGGATAAACAAAGCAAAGCTAAATTTACCGAAATACTACAAAGTAGAATAAAATAAATTGTATCAATATCCGGATTTTTTGTATATATAGGAAGTTGCAGCTCCGTTTTATGATTTGTTCGGTAGAGAGAGATCTAATTGTTCCAATACATTTTTTGGTCATGGTTGCAAGTTACCACGACATAACATATGGGAAAAGGAGGAGAGAGATTATCAATCACGGAAAAATCGATAGAGAAAAAGCCGGCTATCGGAGTCGAACCGATGACCATCGCATTACAAATGCGATGCTCTAACCTCTGAGCTAAGCGGGCTCACATAACATAACAGAAATAGTATATAGAAATTGAGGAAACTACCGGATTTTAGCTATTAGCTGATCTTATCTATTAGCTATTCGTTTAATATTAACTATGAACTATAACTATATAACTATATAGTATAGTTCTATATAGTTATATAGTATACTTAGTATACTTCTAAACTATATACTATCTAAACTATATACTATAACTAAACTATATACTATAACTAACTATAATAAGAATTCTGACTATTCTTCTGACTATTCTAACTATATCTAACTATAATATACAACATGATGTATTTATGAATTTATATTATAATTTATTTAATTTATTTAATTTATATTATAATTTACTTTATATATTATAATTTACTTTATATTATAATTTACTTTATATTATAATTTACTTTATATTATAATTTATTAATTTATTTCTTAAAACTAATTATTTTTTAAAGCAGTTATAGAAAATTATAATATGAAAAATTATAATATGAAAAATTATAATATGAAAAATTATAATATGAAAAATTATAATATGAAAAATTATAATATGAAAAATTATAATATGAAAAATTATAATATGAAAAATTATAATATGAAAAATTATAATATGAAAAATTATAATATGAAAAATTATAATATGAAAAATTATAATATGAAAAATTATAATATGAAAAATTATAATATGAAAAATTATAATATGAAAAATTATAATATGAAAAATTATAATATGAAAAATTATAATATGAAAAATTATAATATGAAAAATTATAATATGAAAAATTATAATATGAAAAATTATAATATGAAAAATTATAATATGAAAAATTATAATATGAAAAATTATAATATGAAAAACTTAAGGTTCATTCAATATAAATGAACTGATGAGGATAGCCAAAAAAATCAAACAGCAGCATACACTTTTTCAATATAGAAATCATTATCTAACGAATTCAACGGGTCCAAACAAACAAATAAAATGAAAAAGATAGTTGGAATTCCACTAGATCTTGGTATCAACAGGGGATTGGCGAAATCGGTAGACGCTACGGACTTGATTGGATTGAGCCTTAGTATGGAAACCTGTAAGTGGTAACTTCCAAATTCAGAGAAACCCTGGAATTAAAAATGGCATCCTGAGCCAAATCCTTATTTTGAGAAAACAAAGGTTTATAAAACTAGAATTTAAAAGGATAGGTGCAGAGACTCAATGGAACTGTTCGAACGAATGGAGTTGACATACTTTGTTCATATCATATTCATATGAAGTTAATTTATATTATGTTAATTATAGCTATAGCGAATCGGTCCTAAGATAAAAAAAAGATAAGGATAAAGATACAATCTAAATGAAAATGAGACATTCCTCTGGTTTGATTCGGAAAAGGAGGAGATAGGACAAAAAAAAGAAGAATGAATATCGACCGTTCCACTATTCCAAATCGCACTGTAAAAATGAAAGGGAGGGAGAAACATATATATGTTGGATATATCTATCCATATTGAATTGCGGATACATCAATGATAGAATCATTTCTGATTGAAACAAGGTTCATTCAATATAAATGAACTGATGGAGGATAGCCAAAAAATCAAACAGCAGCATACACTTTTTCAATATAGAAATCATATCTACGGGTCCAAACAACAAATAAATGAAAAAGATAGTTGGAATTCCAACTAGATCTTGGTATCAAAGGGGATATGGCGAAATCGGTAGACGCTACGGACTTGATTGGATTGAGCCTTAGTATGGAAACCTGCTAAGTGGTAACTTCCAAATTCAGAGAAACCCTGGAATTAAAAATGGGCAATCCTGAGCCAAATCCTTATTTTGAGAAAACAAAGGTTTATAAAACTAGAATTTAAAAGGATAGGTGCAGAGACTCAATGGAAGCTGTTCTAACGAATGGAGTTGACTACGTTTTGTTGGTAGCTGGAATCCGTCTATCAAAATTACAGAAAAGATGGTCCTATATACCTAATACGTATGTATACATACTGCCATATCAAACGATTAATCATGACCCGAATCTATATTATAATTATATATAATTATAATATGAAAAATTATAATATGAAAAATTCAGAGTTATTATGAATCCATTTCAATGGAAGTTGAAGGAAGAATCGAATATTCAATTATGAAATCATTCATTCCAGAGTTTGATAGATCTTTTGAAAAACTGATTAATCGGACGAGAATAAAGAGAGAGTCCCATTCTACATGTCAATACCGACAACAATGAAATTTATAGTAAGAGGAAAATCCGTCGACTTTAAAAATCGTGAGGGTTCAAGTCCCTCTATCCCCAATAAAAAGCCTATTTTACTTCCTAAGTATTTATCCTCTTCTTTTTTTTCATCAGTGGTTCAGTTCAAACAAAATTCACTATCTTTCTCATTCACTCTACTCTTTCACAAACGGATCCGAACTAAAATCCTTGGATCTTATCCCAATTTGGATAGAACCTGTACAAATGAACATATATGGGCAAAGAATCTCTATTATTGAATCATTCACAGTCCATATCATTATCCTTACACTTACTTGTCAAATTTTTTACTACTTTTTAGTCCCTTTAATTAACATAGACACAAGTACTCCACTAGGATGATGCACGGGAAATGGTCGGGATAGCTCAGTTGGTAGAGCAGAGGACTGAAAATCCTCGTGTCACCAGTTCAAATCTGGTTCCTGACACGTAAATAATGTATCGGATAGATATTCATACAAATTAATCGAGATAGATCGGGCGTTAATAGTCTAGAGCATGATACGTATTTACTCATCTAGATGTTACATATTTACTCATCTAGATGTATATATATATATATACCTCCTTTTGGGGGGATTGGTAAAAAATATATGTATGGATGGTTATGGTAAAGAACAAAGTGAGATTATGCTCCCGTCTCTTTTTTCTTTCTTGTTTCTTCATACTGTGCTTTCTCTCATTCAAAAAGAATATTAAGTCTTCATCTATATTCAAAATAAAAATAAATAAGTAAAAAAAAAACTTAAAAGTCGAGAGGAGTTAAAAGATAGCAATAGACAGAATGCACTTCAGACACAGTACAAATAAAATCCAATCCCTTTTCATTTCTTCATTTCATATTTTTTGACATTTATTCCATTTCTTCACTCTTGCTTACGTTACTTTCCGGGGTCCATCTACATCTAAGTAAGTTATGTGCGCGGTACAAAGTTCATAGTGCAGAACTCTTTTGATTCATCCCATTGTTTCTGCTCATACGAAATGGATATGATCTATTCCAAATTTTGGAATATAAATGAAGTTTTTTTTAGGTTATCCATAATACGAATTAAAGTCCGGTTACTTTCTTTCATCTAGAACGGAACGTAAAAATATTCCTTCACTTGAAAGAAATCTGGAATCGTGTCATAGTCGTATAAGTAAACATTAGTTTCTTATCATTTAATGAGCATCTTGTATTTCATAGAAATTGGGGGTAATATAGTCCTTACGTAGGGGCCAACCTATCCAACTTTCCGGCATCAAAATACGTTTAAGGCGTGGATGATTATCATAAGAGATTCCCAACATATCATAAGATTCGCGTTCTTGAAAATCAGCACTTCTCCAAATCCAGAAAACAGACGGGATTCTAGGATTATTCCTTGGGGCAAATACTTTTATGCATACCTCTTCTGGTTTAGCTATACCATACTGTATTCTCGTAAGATGATACACACTGGCTAAAAATCCGCCTGGTGCTACATCATAGGCACACTGGGAGCGTAAATAATTGTAACCATATACATATGAAATGACAGCAATGGAATCCCAATCCTCGGTTTTTATTTGTAAAGTTTCTATTCCTCGGCAATCAAAGCCCAAAGATCTATGAACTAAATCATGGTTGACTAACCAATCAGATAAACGATCCTGCTGCATCTTCTTGATCTCTCCCACATTTGTATTTGTATGAGTATTTCAATTTACAATGAAATTTTTAAAGATTGACCCTTTCTTTCTTATTCTGCACAAAAGAACCTTACCTTGTCTGATTCACTAATTCATGGGGAGATACTGAACTTTTGGATTTGAAAAATGTTTCAGAAGGTATCTCTGAAGTAGATGGTGATTGATAGAGCAATTCTTGATCATAATTTCCAGTATGAGTACTGCGTCGAACACAAAACTTGTGATTGGTAGTAAAACATCGATTTTCCTGTTGAGACACAGTTCTATCTTCAAAGATTTCTCGAGATATTTTCTTACGAAGTTTCGTTATAGCATCTATAACCGCCTCTGGTTTAGGTGGGCAGCCCGGCAAATAGACATCGACAGGAATTAGCTTATCGACTCCACGAACAGTACTATAAGAATCAGTACTGAACATCCCTCCTGTAATAGTACAAGCTCCCATAGCAATGACATATTTTGGTTCAGGCATTTGCTCATATAATCTTACTAAAGAAGGAGCCATTTTCATTGTTACTGTGCCGGCTGTTAAAATTAGGTCTGCTTGTCTAGGACTCGATCTTGGTACCAATCCATAACGATCAAAGTCGAATCGCGAGCCTATTAATGAAGCAAATTCAATGAAACAACAACTGGTACCGTATAGAAGCGGCCATAAACTGGAAAGTCTTGACCAATTCGAAAGATCATTCAATGTAGTTGAAATAACTGAATTGGTAATTGTTTTGTCAACTAAGGGAAACTCAATCAAATTCATAACTGTCTCAATGTAATCTTTTCCTTCATTTTTATTTTGATTGTCTGAATATTCAGTTAAGACCATTCCAATGCTCCTTTTCGCCATGCATAAACTGAACCAACAATTGGGATAAGCACAAAAATTAAAGCTTCGATAAATACAGATACACCCAATACATCGAAACTCATTGCCCATGGATAAAGAAAGACCGTTTCAACATCAAAAACAACAAAAACTAGAGCAAACATGTAATAGCGGATTCGAAATTGTAACCAAGCATCCCCAATGGGTTCTATACCCGATTCATAACTAGAGAGCTTCTCTGGTCCTTCACTAACCGGGGCTAAAACTCCGGAAATTACAAATGCCAAGATAGGAATAACGCTTGATATTATTAGAAATGCCCAGAAAATATCATATTCGTGAAGCAGAAACATAAATGTACTCCTATTAATGTGGAATATGCTGAATTATTCGATTCGAATCGGAATTGTCAATTCATCCATAACTTCTTATCTTAGGCGAAACAAGAATTGATTTTGATCAAATCAAACTGCATAGTTTAGAGTTTGTTTGCTGTGGGGCATGTTTTGTTTAAAGATTCATCTAATGGAATCCCACTTACATTTTTGATTTCGATTCTATTTAGATATGGTGTAGACATAGGATGCTCTTACACAAACAAAACTCTCTCACTTTGTCTTGGGTTCTCTATCCTCTAGAAAAAGGTAATAAAATACTAAAATATCCTATGCCTATAACTATTTCTATGCCTATAACTATAATAAACATCAATACCCTATAATATAGTAAAGTAAATATCCTATAATTAAATACTATGAATACTATATTCATTAGAATACTATGTTGATTATATATAATCAACATAATGAGATAATAATAATTTCATTTCCATTTTTTAAAACTTAAATTTTTCAATAGTCATATGGGGTAAAATGTCTAGGGATTTCTAGCATATTCTATTTATTCGAAGTATTCCTTTTTCATTAAAATCTGGGTATAGGATCATTGCTTCTATTGATTTGATACGAATATGAATACATAATCTAATGCATCGAATGATTTTTTATCTTTTTCTTGTCCTAGATTTCATTTCTATTTTTCTTAATTGATTCAATCCGTTGAATTGAGAGGTGACATATAACAACTTATATCTTTCTATACAAAAAATTGGAAACTTGGAACCTGTACTATCCCACCTCCTCAGAAATAAATAAGAAGAATCGAGTTATTTCATTAGAGTTAGAATGAAAGATTCATTCTATTTCGGACCAATCTCTAGTACTAAACAAAGATTACGATTTGGAATGAACCAAAATACTTGTTTGTTTTGTTACGGCAATAACGCTTAATAACTTAATAATATAATGGTAAGACCAAGCAATGGGTTAGATTTCGCTACAAGAAAAAGGTTTTACAGCAAACCTATACTAGACAATGAAACATAGCAAAGAGTGGAGTAGTATAATCGACGGAATCATAAATGATTTACATAACATTTTCAAATAGAAAGAATCACACATTATCGAATGATTCGACGGACCAAATCAAATCCACAAACCCACTCAACTCATAGAATATAGAAGAAGAAACGTTAATATATTTAGATTTAGGCCCAATTCGTTATCTCTCCATTATCTCTGAATCAATCAATAAGGTTGCTCTTGTTCTGCCAAAAAACGATTAGTGATTAGTTAGGGGGATTCTCCAAATACAAGACAAGACCCAAGACCAAGAAAAGAATAGGTCCTAGACCCATGTGACTTAGGATTAGACTTGGTTGGTCCCATAGAAATGAAAACTATACTAAACTAAAATATAATATATTAGGATTAGGGCTATACGGACTCGAACCGTAGACCTTCTCGGTAAAACAGATCAAACTGATTATTATCGAAATGATTCGAACTGTTTCAAAGACCCAACATGCATTTTGTTGCATTGGGCTCTTTCATCAACTGGTGTAAAGATCAGTTAGTCCACCATATTTTTTCTTTAGAGGAAGATAATGAGATGGTTCCATGTGCTCTGATTTATTATTTGTATTCTGATCTAGGAGCAATACCAAAGTGTTTCAAAGAAGGGTTATCTTGACTTAGGTCTGCCTTCGGCCTAGATCAACCTAAGTTAAATGGAATCTCTATCGCTCCGCTGCAACAGTCGAATATGAGACTTCATACACCTTAAAGTTCATAGGACGAAAAGAGGTTATTTTGAGGCCCTTATACTCATTATGCCTAGCATTGAATGGGCTTGGTATTTACCTTATCAACTATCAAATCAATGGCGGGTTCTATTTGATTTGGCAACTGAATTCGCGCCTGAATCGGACCGAACCAAATATTTGTCAGGCTATTGTTCTCTTGTTCCCTCGAACCTATGGAGTAAGACATTGATTTCTCAATACGATCAATTATGTTCGTTGCATAATAGGCTCCTTTGAAAAGCATTGGCGCGCGTGTAAACGAGGTGCTCTACCAACTGAGCTATAGCCCTTGTCATAGACATCTTAACATATAGATAATTTCTTGTCAAGATGGATATTCCATAATCCACATCATAGCTCTCTGATCTATTTATTTTATTTACGCTTAACAGAACAGATTAGTATTGCTTAGAAATAATATTCCACCTATAATCCCCGAAGTGATGGGTTATTTTTGTGGTGATAAATGACCTACTTAACTCAGTGGTTAGAGTATTGCTTTCATACGGCGGGAGTCATTGGTTCAAATCCAATAGTAGGTAGAACTTATTAGATACCGGAGTCGATGAAATGATATCTAATAAGTTTTTCTACCCCATCTTCTTTTTTTGTTTTATCAGATTAGACTTGATTGTGTTCAATTGGCAGAATCAACATGTGGTGTATAATAAAGAACTTTTTAAAAACTTCTCTTTATTATTTTGATGTATTGACTTGACTAGTAGGAAATAACATTGACAGCCTCTACTCGTGTCCTAGCTCGTCTGAGAGCTAGATTCGCTTCAATTGCTTGTCTCTTACCCTCAGCTCTACTCAAGTTAGCTTCAGCTATTTCAAGAGCTTGTTGAGCTTCTTGCGGATCAATGTCAGTACTTATTTCCGCATCATTTCCTAAAATGGTGATCTCATTATTACCTATTCTAGCGAAACCACCCATCAGAGCCACCGTTAACCATTGGTCGTTGTTGAGGCGTATTCTCAAAAGACCTATATCTACAGCCGTGGCAATAGGGGCGTGGTTTGGTAATACGCCAATTTGGCCACTATTAGTAGATAAAATTATTTCTTTCACTTCTGAGTCCCAAATAATTCGATTAGGAGTCAGTACACAAAGATTTAAGGTCATTTCTTCAATTTGCTCTCCTCTTCTAAGTTCATAGCTTTCGCGGTAGCTTCATCGATGTTACCTACTAAATAAAAGGCCTGCTCGGGAAGACTGTCTAACTCTCCGGAAAGGATCAGTTGAAACCCCCTAATTGTTTCTGCAAGACCAACATATTTTCCTGGAGAACCAGTAAATACTTCTGCCACGAAGAAGGGTTGTGATAAGAAACGCTCGATTTTTCGTGCTCTTGCTACAGTTAAACGATCTTCTTCGGATAATTCGTCCAACCCAAGAATAGCTATAATGTCCTGAAGTTCTTTGTAACGTTGTGAAGTTTGCTTAACTCTTTGCGCAGTTTCATAATGTTCCTCGCCAACGATCCGAGGTTGTAACATAGTTGACGTTGAATCTAAAGGATCCACTGCTGGATAAATACCTTTGGCAGCTAATCCTCTTGATAATACGGTAGTAGCATCTAAATGTGCAAATGTCGTGGCAGGAGCAGGGTCGGTCAAATCGTCCGCGGGTACATAAACGGCTTGGATCGAAGTTATAGATCCCTCTTTGGTAGAAGTAATTCTTTCTTGCAAAGAACCCATTTCTGTACTAAGGGTAGGTTGATAACCCACTGCAGAAGGCATTCTCCCCAATAAGGCGGATACTTCTGATCCTGCTTGGACGAAACGAAAGATATTGTCGATGAATAGAAGTACGTCTTGTTCATTAACATCCCGGAAATATTCCGCCATAGTTAGGGCAGTCAAACCAACTCTCATACGAGCTCCCGGCGGTTCATTCATTTGACCATAGACTAGAGCTACTTTTGATTCTGCAATATTTTTTTCATTAATTACTCCGGATTCTTTCATTTCCATGTAAAGATCATTTCCTTCACGAGTACGTTCGCCTACTCCGCCAAATACAGATACGCCTCCATGAGCTTTGGCAATGTTGTTGATCAATTCCATGATGAGTACTGTTTTACCTACTCCAGCTCCTCCAAATAGTCCGATTTTTCCTCCACGGCGATAAGGAGCTAAAAGATCCACTACTTTAATTCCTGTTTCAAAGATTGATAATTTCGTCTCTAACTGTATAAAGGCAGGTGCAGGTCTATGAATAGGAGATGTTGTGCTAGTATCTACAGGACCTAAATTATCAACAGGCTCCCCAAGAACGTTGAAAATTCGTCCGAGGGTAGCTCCACCGACTGGAACGCTTAGAGGAGCTCCCGTGTCAATCACTTCCATTCCTCTCATCAGTCCATCTGTAGCACTCATAGCTACAGCTCTAACTCGATTATTTCCTAATAATTGTTGTACCTCACAAGTCACATTAATTTGCTGACCGATAGTATCTCGACCCTTAACTACCAAAGCGTTATAAATATTAGGCATCTTGCCCGGAGGAAAAACAACATCCAGTACTGGGCCAATAATTTGAGCGATACGCCCTAGGTTTTGTTCTTCAAGTGTGGAAACCGCAGGACTAGAAGGGGTAGGATTGATTCTCATAATTATAATTAAAGTAAAGTATGTCGAAAGTTTTTTTGAATAGTGCCATGCCAAGTCGAAAATAAATGTCCGATAGCAAGTTGATCGGTTAATTCAATAAGAAATAAATGGGAGTTAGCACTTGATTTAGTTGGTACCACCCAACCGAATACGATTCAATCGTTTACTCATTCAATGAGTAAATTTTCAAGTTCAGCCAATCCTTCTTTTTTCAAAAGAAATATTAAGTACATGAAATCACGAGTAAGTCTCTTTCATTTCTCTATCATTATAGAAAAACCATCCGTATTAGATTCTATTATCTATAGAATTCGAACCCGAACTCCATTTATGATTCATTATTTCGATCTAATTGGCCATTGTTCTTTTTTTTTTGAATAGATATTGGATTTCCGCCTATCTATTCTTTATACCCTTTTAGGATGAATTATGCCTATTTTCACATCTAGGATTTACATATACAACATATATCACTGTCAAGAGTGAATTTTTCTTAGTATTTAGATTCAAAATAAGAAGGAGATCCATTTGATTTTATTGTAAACTTGCAAAACAAACATTGGGTTTGGGTTGCGCCATATATATCAAAGAGTATACAATAATGATGTATTTGATGAATCAAATACATGGTCTAATAATGAACCATTTCATTTTAACATAACATTGAAATTAGTTGATAATATTAGTTTAATATTTTTTTCTCTTTTTTTTTTTGAAAAATTTTTGTCAAAGGTTTCATTCACGCATAATCTATATCGAGTAGACCTTGTCGTTGTGAGAATTCTTAATTCATGAGTTGTAGGGAGGGACTTATGTCACCACAAACAGAGACTAAAGCAAGTGTTGGATTTAAAGCTGGTGTTAAAGATTACAAATTGACTTATTATACTCCTGACTACGAAGTCAAAGATACTGATATCTTGGCAGCATTCCGAGTAACTCCTCAACCTGGAGTTCCGCCCGAAGAAGCAGGGGCTGCGGTAGCTGCCGAATCTTCTACTGGTACATGGACAACTGTGTGGACTGATGGACTTACCAGTCTTGATCGTTACAAAGGGCGATGCTACCACATCGAGGCCGTTGTTGGGGAGGAAAATCAATATATTGCTTATGTAGCTTATCCTTTAGACCTTTTTGAAGAAGGTTCTGTTACTAACATGTTTACTTCCATTGTGGGTAATGTATTTGGTTTCAAAGCCTTACGAGCTCTACGTCTGGAGGATCTGCGAATTCCCACTTCTTATTCCAAAACTTTCCAAGGCCCGCCTCACGGCATTCAGGTTGAAAGAGATAAGTTGAACAAGTATGGTCGTCCCCTATTGGGATGTACTATTAAACCAAAATTGGGATTATCTGCAAAAAACTACGGTAGAGCGGTTTATGAATGTCTACGTGGTGGACTTGATTTTACCAAAGATGATGAAAACGTGAACTCACAGCCATTTATGCGTTGGAGAGATCGTTTCTTATTTTGCGCCGAAGCAATTTTTAAAGCGCAGGCCGAAACAGGTGAAATCAAAGGACATTACTTGAATGCTACTGCGGGTACATGTGAAGAAATGATGAAAAGGGCCATATGTGCCAGAGAATTAGGAGTTCCTATCGTAATGCATGACTACTTAACTGGTGGATTCACTGCAAATACTAGCTTGGCTCATTATTGCCGTGACAACGGCCTACTTCTTCACATCCATCGCGCAATGCATGCAGTTATTGATAGACAGAAAAATCATGGTATGCATTTCCGTGTACTAGCTAAAGCATTACGTATGTCTGGTGGAGATCATATTCACGCCGGTACAGTAGTAGGTAAACTGGAAGGGGAACGTGAGATGACTTTAGGTTTCGTTGATTTATTACGTGATGATTATATCGAAAAAGACCGAAGTCGCGGTATTTTCTTCACTCAAGATTGGGTCTCTATGCCAGGTGTTCTGCCCGTGGCTTCAGGGGGTATTCATGTTTGGCATATGCCTGCTCTGACCGAAATCTTTGGGGATGATTCCGTACTACAGTTTGGCGGAGGAACTTTAGGACACCCTTGGGGAAATGCACCTGGTGCAGTAGCTAATAGGGTGGCTTTAGAGGCGTGTGTACAAGCTCGTAATGAGGGACGTGATCTTGCTCGTGAAGGTAATGAAATTATCCGTGAAGCTAGCAAATGGAGCCCTGAACTAGCCGCTGCTTGTGAAGTATGGAAAGAGATCAAATTCGAATTCGAACCAGTAGATAAGCTAGATAAAGAGAAAAAGTAAGTGTGCATAATTCAGTAATTCCTGTTTGTTCTCCTAATTGATTGCAATTAAAGTCGGCCCAATCTTTTCCTAAAAAAAAGATTGGGCCGATTGCCGAATAAAAAAAAAAGAATGAGCATTCTATACTATGTATTTGCATATATCTTTTATATGTACAGATGTACAGATCTTACCTATATATACAAGATAAGATCGAAGACTAAACAACTCAATACTTCTATTGTTTGTTGTTGGATCCATAGGATTGGATTAATTATGGATCCTTGGGATTGGTGGACTTTTTTATATCTCCTAGTTTCAGGCCATAGATCAAGCCAAGGGAAAGGCTCCTTTACCCATCCTATATATTGTCTTTTTCGTTCCATGTTAAAATAGAAACTTAATTATTTGATTATACGAAAACAAATTCTTTATTCTTTATTTATAGAAATAAACAACTATCTCTATTTTCGATGAGAATTTGTACATCACATGGAAGAAAGCTGTGTCTTTCTATTTTAAAATTGAGAAAAAGATTCTATCAATATATATTGAAGTGATACCTCGGCTTCCCACAAAAGAGAATCATTTTACTTTCACTATTTGATTTCTTATCAGAATTAAGCATACGAATCTAATCCTAATCATTAGGATTGTTAATTAATAACGAGTAAGTATTGAAAGAACGAGTAAGTAGTGAAAGAAATGATTATCCATCGAATGTATTGTATTTCATCAAATAGGGGGTAGAAAGACTCTATGGGAAAATGGTGGTTCCGTTCGATGTTGTCTAACGAGAAGTTAGAACATAGGTGTGGGCTAAGTAAATCAATGGATAGTCTTGATGGTATTGGACATACCAGTAGAAGTGAACAACCTATTCTAAACGATACGAAGAAAAAGATTCCTAGTTGGAATCATAGTGGTAATTATAGTTTCACTAATGTTGATTCTTTATTTGAAATCAAGGATATTTGGAGTTTGATCTCTGATGACACTTTTTTAGTTAGGGATAGTAATGGTGACAGTTACTCTGTATATTTTGATATTGAAAATCAGATTTTTGAGGTTGACAATGATAGTTCTTTTCTGAGTGAACTAGAAAAAAAACTTTCTAGTTATTTGAGTAGGGGGTATAAGAAAAAGAATCACTACTATTATCATTACATGTATGATACTCAATCTAGTTGGAATAATCACATTAATAGTTGCATTGATAGTTATCTTCGTTTTGAAGTCAGTATTAATAGTTCTATTTCGGGTAGTACCAACAATTACAGTGACAGTTACTTTTATAACTTCATTTGTACTGAAAATAGAAATAGTAGTGAGAGCGGTAGGTCTAGTAAAAGAACTAGAAAAAATTTCAATGATTTCCATGAAGAAGTAGAATTCCATGAAGAAGTAGAATCAGATTTCCATGAAGAAGTAGAATCAGATTTCCATGAAGAAGTAGAATCAGATTTCCATGAAGAAGTAGAATCAGATTTCCATGAAGAAGTAGAATCAGATTTCCATGAAGAAGTAGAATCAGATTTCCATGAAGAAGTAGAATCAGATTTCCATGAAGAAGTAGAATCGGATTTCCATGAAGAAGTAGAATCAGACTTCCATGAAGAAGTAGAATCAGACTTCCATGAAGAAGTAGAATCCAATGATTTCAATATAAATCAAAAATACAAACATTTATGGGTTCAATGCGAAAATTGTTATGGATTAAATTATAAAAAATTTTTTAAGTCAAAAATGAATATTTGTGAACAGTGTGGATATCATTTGAAAATGAGTAGTTCAGATAGAATTGAACTTTCGATTGATCCCGGAACTTGGGATCCTCTGGATAAAGATATGATATCTATAGACCCCATTGATTTTCGTTCAAAAGAGGAACCTTATGGAGATCGTATCGATTTTTATCAAAGAAGGACAGGTTTAGCTGATGCTATTCAAACAGGCATAGGTCAAATAAATGGTATTCCCGTAGCAATTGGCGTTATGGATTTTCAGTTTATGGGAGGTAGTATGGGATCCGTAGTAGGCGAGAAAATTACTCGTTTGATCGAGTATGCTACTAATCGATCTCTACCTGTCATTATTGTGTGTGCTTCTGGAGGAGCACGCATGCAAGAAGGAAGTTTGAGCTTGATGCAAATGGCTAAAATATCTTCTGCTTCATCTAATTATCAATCAGATAAAAAGTTATTCTATGTATCAATTCTTACATCTCCTACAACTGGTGGAGTAACAGCCAGTTTTGGTATGTTGGGGGATATCATTATTGCTGAACCTAACGCCTACATTGCATTTGCGGGTAAAAGAGTAATTGAACAAACATTAAAAAAGGTAATACCTGAAGGTTCACAAGTGTCTGAGTATTTATTCCATAAAGGTTTATTCGACCCAATAGTACCACGTAATCTTTTAAAAGGTGTTCTGGGTGAGTTATTTCAGCTCCACGGTTTCTTTCCCTTGAATCCAAGTTCAAAAATGTAAAGTATAGCACTAGATTCAGTTATTTTATTTGTAGCGAACAAGTATTTAATTCGTCGTAATCAGGTGTTTTCTTTGGTGACATAAGTTCTCCTTGTAATAAGAGACAGAGGTTTCGGATAATTTTTATTTTATATTTTATTATATTTTATTATTCTTTATTTTATTATTTTATATTATTTATAATTATAATTATAATTATAATTATAATTATAATTATAATTATAATTATAATTATAATTATAATTATAATTATAATTATAATTATAATTATAATTATAATTATAATTATAATTATAATTATAATTATAATTATAATTATAATTATAATTATAATTATAATTATAATTATAATTATAATTATAATTATAATTATAATTATAATTATAATTATAATTATAATTATAATTATAATTATAATTATAATTATAATTATAATTATAATTATAATTATAATTATAATTATAATTATAATTATAATTATAATTATAATTATAATTATAATTATAATTATAATTATAATTATAATTATAATTATAATTATAATTATAATTATAATTATAATTATAATTATAATTATAATTATAATTATAATTATAATTATAATTATAATTATAATTATAATTATAATTATAATTATAATTATAATTATAATTATAATTATAATTATAATTATAATTATAATTATAATTATAAGTAATAGATATATCATAAGAAGATATCTTTCTAATAGATAGAAATATTAAAACAGATAGAAATATTAAATTGAGGCACCTATTCTATGACAGATCCCAACTTACCCTCTATTTTTGTGCCTTTAGTGGGCCTAGTATTTCCGGCAATTGCAATGGTTTCCTTATTTCTTCATGTCCAAAAAATAAGATTGTCTAGACCCAATGGGACCGAATCTTATCAATTTATTTCAACACTGGATGATAATACAGATATTTATCTCGTGTAATATGGTATGATATGTGGCTCTTTCCGAACACACAAATGAAAGAACTGTTATGCGGATATATGATATCTGCATAAATGCATGTATATGTGAATATAGCTGGTTCAAAATGGATTAGTGAATATTTTAAATAGAAAGTCAATGTATCTAACCAATTATTATAATTATAATTATAATTATAATTATAATTATAATTATAATTATAATTATAATTATAATTATAATTATAATTATAATTATAATTATAATTATAATTATAATTATAATTATAATTATAATTATAATTATAATTATAATTATAATTATAATTATAATTATAATTATAATTATAATTATAATTATAATTATAATTATAATTATAATTATAATTATAATTATAATTATAATTATAATTATAATTATAATTATAATTATAATTATAATTATAATTATAATTATAATTATAATTATAATTATAATTATAATTATAATTATAATTATAATTATAATTATAATTATAATTATAATTATAATTATAATTATAATTATAATTATAATTATAATTATAATTATAATTATAATTATAATTATAATTATAATTATAATTATAATTATAATTATAATTATAATTATAATTATAATTATAATTATAATTATAATTATAATTATAATTATAATTATAAATCGTCGCATCTTCCTTCGCTTCTTTATGAGAGATATCCAATCAATCAGAATAGAGGTTAAAGAGGGTCTTTATCCTCGTCGTGTCCTTTATATGGAAATCAGAGGCCAAGGAGCCATTCCCTTGACTCGTACTGATGAGAATTTTACTCCACGAGAAATTGAACAAAAAGCTGCCGAATTGGCCTATTTCTTGCGCGTACCAATTGAAGTATTTTGAAACGAACTGAAGTGAAGAATAAAATGAAGAATAAATATTTTCTCAAGATGGGGGAAGGAACTTGAAACCTATCCGAACATGTATTTCGTAATACAGAATTCATCTTTTAGGCCCCAGATTTGGAATTGATACCCTTTTCTGGTTAGACGGTGAAACATTTCGAAAGAATTAATTGATCCAGGGGGAGTTTTTTCGTCTCGAAACTCGATTCGTTACTTCAAGTGGGTTTTCGAGTATCATCGAAAGGAACAAATGAAAATAAAATTGGTTCAAATTTGCCCAATTGAGATATCCGGAATAATATTTATTTCTTTTTTTCTCATTTTCATCCGAAAAGGACTCTTATTCTATGTCTATATTCCTTCTAAATTAAATAAAAAATAAAATTATTACACAATAATAGGAAAGGAATAGACCCATAGGTCAATACCTTGTTATACAACTCGTGCTTCAAAGAAATATCAGATCAGATAGAGTCAACGAATGAAGCAGGTTCATTAACAATTCAATTCACAGAAAAAAAAATGAAAAAAAAGAAAGCATTGGCCTCCCTCCCATATCTCGCATCTATAGTATTTTTGCCCTGGTGGGTCTCTTTCTCATTTAATAAATGTCTGGAACCTTGGGTTACTAATTGGTGGAATACCAGGCAATCCGAAAATTTTTTGAATCATATTCAAGAGAAAAACGTTCTGGAAAGATTCATAGAATTAGAAGAACTATTCCTATTGGACGAAATGATAAAGGAGTACCCGGAAACGCATATACAAAAACTTCATATAGGAATACACAAGGAAACAATACAATTAGTCAAAGCACACAATGAATATGATCTCCATATCATTTTGCATTTCTCGACAAATATAATCTGTTTCGCTATTCTAAGTGGTTATTTTATTCTGAGTAATGAAGAACTCGTCATTCTTAATTCTTGGGTTCAGGAATTCCTCTATAACTTAAGTGACACAATAAAAGCTTTTTCTATTCTTTTAGTTACTGATTTATGGATCGGATTTCACTCGACCCATGGTTGGGAACTAATGATCGGTTCGGTCTACAACGATTTTGGATTGGATCATAACGATCAAATTATATCTGGTCTTGTTTCCACTTTTCCAGTTATTCTAGATACAATTGTGAAATATTGGATCTTCCTTTTTTTAAATCGTGTATCTCCTTCGCTTGTAGTAATTTATCATTCAATGAATGAATAAAGAACTCATTGATCTTATTATATCAATCAAATCAGAATCTTTCTTCGTGTATAAAGAAAGTATTTTCAATTTTACTTAATTCTTTATACTTTTATCTGTTCAAGGTATTCGTCCTATATTCCAGTACAATTATTCCAGTACAATGACAGACTCGTGTATAGGGAACTATACTAGCTACCTATCTAATTTATTGTAGAAATTCCGGGATCAATGATTGGACATGCAAAATAAAAATACTTTTTCTTGGGTAAAGGAAGAGATGACTCGATCCATTTCTGTATCGATCATGATATATGTAATAACTCGGGCATCTATTTCAAATGCATATCCCATTTTTGCGCAGCAGGGTTATGAAAACCCGCGAGAAGCAACGGGACGAATTGTATGTGCCAATTGCCATTTAGCTAATAAACCCGTGGATATTGAAGTTCCGCAAGCTGTGCTTCCTGATACTGTATTTGAAGCAGTTGTTCGAATACCTTATGATAAGCAACTGAAACAAGTTCTTGCTAATGGTAAAAAGGGGACTTTGAATGTGGGGGCTGTTCTCATTTTACCCGACGGATTCGAATTAGCCCCCCTTGATCGTATTTCTCCTGAGTTGAAAGAAAAGATAGGAAATCTGTCTTTTCAGAGTTATCGTCCCAATAAAAGAAATATTATTGTGATAGGTCCTGTTCCCGGTCAGAAATATAGTGAAATCGTCTTTCCCATTCTTTCCCCCGACCCTGCTACGAAGAAAGACGTTCACTTCTTAAAATATCCCATATACGTAGGTGGGAACAGAGGAAGGGGTCAGATTTATCCTGATGGTAGCAAAAGTAACAATACAGTCTATAATGCTACATCAGCAGGTATAGTAAGCAGAATAGTACGTAAAGAAAAAGGGGGATATGAAATAACCATAGTTGATGCATCGGATGGACATCAAGTGGTTGATATTATACCTCCAGGACCAGAACTTCTTGTTTCAGAGGGTGAATCCATCAAGCTTGATCAACCATTAACAAGCAATCCCAATGTGGGAGGCTTTGGTCAGGGAGATGCAGAAATAGTGCTTCAAGACCCATTACGGGTCCAAGGTCTTTTGTTCTTCTTGGCATCTGTTATTTTGGCACAAGTTTTTTTGGTTCTTAAAAAGAAACAGTTTGAAAAGGTTCAATTGTACGAAATGAATTTCTAGGTGCAGAGATTCCTTAACATCAAGTTGGTAAAAAGCGCCGAATTTTTTTTGATCCATACAATTATGTATGATCAAAAAATCTGTAAACCTTTTTGGTTGCTTTGTTTATACTTTTTTTTTCGTTTTGCGGGATGTCTGGAATTCATTACTTGTATCCTATTCTTAGTAATAGACAATAGACATACAAAGAAAGAGAATACAGAGCAAGGATGGGAAAAATGAAAGAAAGAAATCCTTTTAGGAGGGATTACTAGTCTTACGAGTCTTCTATTCGACACAAGAAAAGGGCGGAAAATCCTTTTTCTTGTGTCGTCTTATATCGAAATAATAATTATTTTTTCTCCTGTTCGTCAAAGATTACCATTCCTTCTTTTCCGGGTCCACCAGAACTCTTTTGGTTAGATTCATAGGAAGTTGTGGACAAACAAAAAGAGAGAAAGGATTAGGGGAATAATTGATTGAGCAAATAGAACTTCTTCAATTAACTTAAACTTTAAACTTAGAGAAATTATTCAAGAGAAATTATTCAAACAAATTATATTATAGAGTTTTATAGAGTAAGTTCTATTAGTAGTTTATTATAGAAATGATAGTAGTTTAGTATAGAAATGATTTGCAGGATGTCTCATGCGTAGAAATCTATATAATATTGTATTATTCAGAAAATCCATTGATTACTCTTTTCTTGTTTCTTCATAAGAGTTAATATTATGGAGGAAAGGAAGAACAGAGACTATGAATCAATCAATAGATTCAATTCTTCAAAAACATTATTAAGAAACAAAAGAATAGAGTGGTTTGAAACATCAGAGCAAAGGATCCGTTTTGTCATTTCATTTCTACGAATATAATATTTTGATTATGTTGACTGGCCAATTTGTATGTTATGGAATAGATCAAAATCTTCCTACTTCCTATAAGAGTAAGAAAAGAACTCAACGGGACCTTACCCTCCTTTGTCTAATTAGAGCGATAAGGTCCCGTTGAGTTCTTTTCTTACTCTTTCATGTCTACAATCCGGTTTATCCGATTACTAGAGAGATGAACCCAACCCAGAATATGAACCGTAAAAGAAAACACCTATTAAACCGATCACAGGAATACCAGTTACAGTACCAACCAGCCAAAGAGGAATCCTTCCAGTAGTATCGGCCATTTCCCCTACTTTCCTCCACATTTTCTCAAATGGTCATGCTAGAGACAAAAACAGTCATGGATAATTATGAGGATGGTATCTTTCCGAATGGGATAAGAGAATTCCTACTATTCTCTTTCTTTCTTTCAATTGAAGAAATAATTGGAAAATAAAACAGCAAGTACAAAAATTAGTAATAAACCCCAGTATAGACTGGTACGATTCAATTCAACATTTTGTTCATTCGGGTTTGATTGTGTCATAGCTCTATAATTAAAATTAGGTTTATCGTTGGATGAACTGCATTGCTGATATTGACCCCAAAAAAGAAACGGTAGGTACAGCTAGTCCGTGAACAGCCAACCATCGCACTGTAAAAATTGGATAGGTTCGATCTATGGTCATTGGGGGCCTCCTAAAAGGATTTACTAAATTCATCAAGTTGTTCCAAAGAATCAAAACGGCCGGTTATCAATGGAATACCTTGTCGGCTCTCTGTGAAATACTCGTTTGGCCGAGGACTTCCAAACACGTCGTAAGCTAAACCCGTACTGACGAATAACCAACCCGCAATGAATAGGGAAGGTATAGTAATGCTATGAATGACCCAGTATCGAATACTGGTAATAATATCAGCAAAAGAACGTTCTCCCGTGCTTCCAGACATTCTGAGCTCCACAAATTTTTGTACATTCAAAAAAGGGAATCGATTCCTTGAAAGATGGGATCAGTAAATGGAAAACTACTGATATTGCATCTTTGTGAGATCGTCAATTTTGTACCAAAGGTTTATTTCAAGTATACCGAATCAGTATAGCTATCCTTCCTCTGGCACAGCAACGCAGTCTCGATCGGTACCGAAATGCTACATAATTCTTTTCTTCTTTTTTTGTTCCTTGTCTATGCATAACTCTATGTTATTCAATAGATCAATAGAAAATTACTCAAATTCCTTATAAGATTTCCATTATTGGATTCGTAATAGAAAGTAAAGATCTTGGAAAAGCGTGAATCGATGGTTTCTAATAATTTATGAAGCATATTAGAATATTCACTTATGGAACATATTATAATATTCACACAATTCAATTATATGTATGCGAAATCTATAATAAACCCATTTTGGGGTTAAAAGTTTTTTTGTTCAAATCTTTTTATTTCAAGTAATTGGTTGGTCGTATAATACAATAAATATACTGTAATACAAAATACAATAGTATATACTATATTAGTGAAAGAAACAGAATATACTATATTAGTGAAAGAAACAGAACCCAGTTGGAACAATCCATATTCGTGATGCAACCGTTATTGTATTAGATCCAAAACAAAGGTTCTTTCTTGACCAAACTAGAAGTATGGAACTCCATGATATGGAAAGACAGAATATAGAATCTAAAAGGATAATGGAAGTTGTTCGTCTTTGAATCGAGTTGGACCTGAAAAAAAAGAATAAAAATATAAAAATTAAAAATAAAGTAAAGGTTTTATTTTTTTCGATAGATCGTGGGACACCTTTTTCTTTTCATTCGAAATATTATGTTATGGGCAATTAAGCAACCTATTACTGTACTGAGTCCAATGAGTTAAAATAAATAAAAGGTAAATAGTATCAGGCCGTTCGTTCCAAAAAAGATTAGATCCTATTGAAATAGAAAGGAAATGATTAAAATGGAATTTTCAAATCCAATTCTTTTATTCCAAAATTACTTAAATTACTTATATTTTATTTAATATTTAATATTTAATTTAATATTTAATTTAATATTTAATTTAATATTTAATTTAATATTTAATTTATTTAATATTTAATTTAATATTTAATTTATTTAATATTTAATTTATTTAATATTTAATTTATTTAATATTTAATTTAATATTTAATTTAATATTTAATTTATTTAATATTTAATTTATTTAATATTTAATTTAATATTTAATTTATTTAATATTTAATTTAATATTTAATTTAATATTTAATTTATTTAATATTTAATTTAATATTTAATTTAATATTTAATTTATTTAATATTTAATTTATTTAATATTTAATTTATTTAATATTTAATTTATTTAATATTTAATTTAATATTTAATTTAATATTTAGGGATAGATCTTACCTTTCTTTTTATCCCCTTAAACAAACCGAAATGATTGAAGTTTTTCTATTTGGAATCGTCTTAGGTCTAATTCCTATTACTTTAGCAGGATTATTCGTAACCGCATATTTACAATATAGACGTGGTGATCTTATATTTTACTTACTTTTACTATTACTTTATTCAACTCACAAATTCCACAATGAATCTGTTGATTCCGAATCATAGGATCGGTCAATGTCACAGCAGATGAATCGAATTTTTCTACCTATGTCACTCTTAGTTAGTCTTATCTATAATGACTGATGGATCCAGAATTTTCAATTGGAACTAAACTAATTCTGTCAATTGATTTTTTCTTGCCGTCGTATTTTGTAAAAATTGAAACTTAGGTAAGTGTTTTATCAACATATGTAGCAAAAGAACATATCTAATTTAGCTCTTTCATGCTTACTATAACTAGTTATTTCGGTTTTCTACTGGCTGCTTTAACTATAACCTCAGCTCTATTCATTGGTTTGAACAAGATACGACTTATTTGAAATGAATTGAATGAAAAATTGATAAAAACGAATATTTCTCTGAGATTCCGGGTATTCTATGGTTCTTTCTCACATCAATTGCCAATTCTTGGTCATTGAGATTCACGGATAATTTAGATTAATATTTAGGGATAGATCTTACCTTTCTTTTTATCCCCTTAAACAAACCGAAATGATTGAAGTTTTTCTATTTGGAATCGTCTTAGGTCTAATTCCTATTACTTTAGCAGGATTATTCGTAACCGCATATTTACAATATAGACGTGGTGATCAGTTGGACCTTTGATTGAGTAATATTTCTTTCTTTTTTTGATTGACCTCCTGCAGGAAGGAGGTCAAATTCAAGTTTTCAAGTTACAATTCAACTTTTTGTTTTGTTAAATTATTTTATTGTGATTCGACATCAAATAAACCGAATCACGCTCTGTAGGATTTGAACCTACGACATCGGGTTTTGGAGACCCGCGTTCTACCGAACTGAACTAAGAGCGCTTTCTTATCCTTATGACAGGAGATACGACTGTACTGTAAAGAAAAGTAATTTTTCTACCCCCAATACGTCTTGCATACATATAGTATGCAAGACCAGAAGATTATGTCCAATTTTAATCGATCTCAATGAATCCCTCGTTACTGCCCATGGGAGAAGTAATAGGTAGGGATGACAGGATTTGAACCCGTGACATTTTGTACCCAAAACAAACGCGCTACCAAGCTGCGCTACATCCCTTTTCAAAATTGTTGTACAGTTTCATTGTACAAAATCCCTGTCTTGTTTTCCATATCGTCATTTTCTCCTCCATCTATATACAATTTTCTTGTCATTTCTTCTTTTTGGTTTTTTGGTTTCATATAATAAAAGAATTATATACATCTGAACCCTAACGTATAAAAAAGTTAATATTTATCAGTAATGCTCAGGAACAAGGGATTAGATTTTTTTTTCTTTTACAAAAAAAGAAAAAAATCTATTGCTTCATTGTACATATCTATTTTAGTTAGGAATCCTGTTTAGTTCTGTGTAAAAAAATACAAATGATCTTGAACTACAGCATCTGACCATATATGTATTACAATCTATAATAGAAGGAGGATTTTCAATGCGAGATATAAAAACATATCTCTCCGTGGCACCTGTGCTAAGTACTCTATGGTTTGGGTCTTTAGCAGGCCTATTGATAGAAATTAATCGGTTATTTCCGGATGCCTTGTCATTCCCCTTTTTTTAATTCTAGTTATTGATTGATATGCGAAGAAATGAATAAAATTAGAGATACAATTCCACGTGACTAAAATTTCTAATTTCGCCCCTATTTTTTCAGTTCTTTAGGATAGGAAGGAAAAGAAAAAAGTGTATTGAACCTCAGCAAAAATGTGGTAGATCGAAGATCGAATTTTGGAGAACAGAAATGAAAATGTGGATCCAGTCTACGGCGAGTTCCACGAAATCATAGCATAGAAAGAAGATATTTAACTTAAATAATAAATAAAATAAATATTAATAAAATATTGAGATTTAGGATAGGAACAATTGAGAGTTAGAAAGAAATTGTATTATTTAATTATTACTCCATTAAATTATTACTTTATTATTCTATTACTTTATTATTCTATTAAAATTGTTACTCCATTAATATAATATTAATTATCTATTAATTATCATTATATAATGAAATGATAATTGCAACGAAATACTTAGAAATTCCATTTCTAGTTAGTAACTTCTATCGATTTTTTTTTGTTCTTTTCTTCTTCTTCAGCTCGGATCGAAAATAGAAGAGTTAAGCCGATCCAAAATTCAAAGGAGGTTCATGGCCAAGGGTAAAGATGTCAGAGTCATAGTTATTTTGGAATGTACCAGTTGTGCCCGAAATGATGTCAATAAAGAATCGCCAGGTATTTCTAGATATATTACTCAAAAGAATCGACACAATACGCCTGGTCGATTAGAATTGAGAAAATTTTGTCGCTATTGTAACAAGCATACGATTCATGGAGAAATAAAGAAATAGATCGAACAGAACGCGTGTGCGCTCTCGCCAAGGAAGAGGAAGAACTTAACATATATTTAACATATATAATATACATAATGTATACAAATCAAAGCCTATTTTGGTCGGATCTGAACTGAAGTGAATAAAGAAATATAATTTTAGAAATAAGGAATAAACCATGGATAAATCCAAGCAATCTTTTCGTAAATCCAAGCGATCTTTTCGTAGGCGTTTGCCCCCAATTGGATCGGGGGATCGAATCGATTATAGAAACATGAGTTTAATTAGTCGATTTATTAGTGAACAAGGAAAAATATTATCTAGGCGGGTGAATAGATTGACTTTGAAACAACAACGATTAATTACTATTGCTATAAAGCAAGCCCGTATTTTATCTTTGTTACCTTTTCTTAATAATGAGAAACAATTTGAGAGAGCCGAGTCGATCCCCAGAACTACTGGTCCTAGAACCAAAAATAAATAGACATACTCTTCAATTGACTCAAAACTCCAATTGTAACTCAAGCTCAGATTGATGTTTTGTTCGAAAAGGCCTAGAATCTAGAGTGGGTTCCTGTGTTATAAGAAACAAAAAATGGAGAAAATTTTTTTTATTGAAACATATTCGTTCATTCCTATTACTATCTTAATTTATTTTTATTCTATTTTCCCGGAGTTCCTTCTCCGGGGAATTCTGTTTCAATCATTCCTGTACTGTATATTACT
Organism: Musa balbisiana; assembly: GCA_004837865.1. NCBI lineage: Eukaryota > Viridiplantae > Streptophyta > Magnoliopsida > Zingiberales > Musaceae > Musa > Musa balbisiana. The sequence continues at coordinate 21,352 of PYDT01000160.1, read as the reverse complement.
TTAGAATCTACTTTAATTACTTTAGAATCTACTTTATTTGATGATCTTGTTGGAAATCATGTAAAGACAATTCTTATTTGATATAGCTATTTGTGCAGGTATTTTACGATTAAGAAGCAATTGCTTCTTGTACAGATTGTGTATTAATCTACTATAACTATACAATACCTTATTCTCACGAGTTACTGCATTTATCCGAGTGATCCACAAACGACGAAAATCCCTCTTTTGCCTGCCTCTATCTCGATGAGAGGAAGCCAAAGCTCTCATTTTCTGTTGAGTAATCGTTCGAGTAAGTCTTGAATGAGCTCCTCTAGAGGTTGATGCAAATAAACGAATTTTTGTTCGACGTCTCCGAGCTGTATATCCCCGTCTAACTCTGGTCATTGAATCAAATTAAACCTTAATGAATAACTAATTGATTTCGATTCTTTCAGTCATCCTTTTCCCCTCTCACGGTCGATTAATAACAAAACGGATTATTCCGATATATAAAATATAAATTCCAATGGCTTTTGCTACTATAACCTTCCTGACCACAATTTTTTATTCCGTCCAGGCATTTCACCTGCAAATAAGAAATTCTAATGATACTAAAAAAAAATAGTGGGTTCCATCGTTTCTATGGTTACTTCTTAAACGGTGAGGTCCTCTCTATACACCGGAGCCTCTTCTTTCATTTAACCAAATGGTATTGTGAACTTGTATAGTTCACACTCTTTGGCTCTACCCATCAATTATAGAGTAATAGCTCTTTTCACAATAAGAGTTATCTATACAGTGACGGCATTTAATTAGGAAAGTTGGCTAGGTAGCTGACCCTCTTAGTCCGCTCTTTTAACAATAGGAGCATAATCTTTTTGCTTCTTATAATACTATTTCCTCCGCTTAATGGATAACTATTTGCTACCAATGGGGAATTGCTTTTCATCTCAAATCTAGGTGATTGGATTTGCACCAATGGAAACCATAAATTCCATACACAATATAGGTATATGATAGATCTTTTCCATTTACCCTATTCATTGGTACCGGTCATTGACACTGGAAAAATTGTCTCATTTGTTCGAACTCATGATCTGAACGAGTCGCACATACACCCTAGTACATGTTCCTCGACGCTGAGGACATCCTCTAAGAGCGGGAGATTTCGTAACATTTCTTATTGGCTGTCTTGCGTTTCTAATAAGTTGTTTAATAGTTGGCATGTCGTATCGTATATATATATATATGTATATATAGAATTAGAATGGAATGGGTTGGTTTAGATCGATCTTAACCTGATGATTGGATTGATGATTATGAATTTTTTCTATTCAATACCAAATCACAGAAAATTCGAATTATGGTTTGAAATGGATTTACACGAAATCCCCGGTATTTTCATTTTCGACCGCTACGAGATCAACAATGCCATGAGCTTGGGCTTCTGTTGCTGACATAAAAACATCCCTTTCCATGTCTTCGGATACAACCCATAAAGGCTTGCCCGTTCTTTGTACATAAACCTTTGTGAGGGTTTCACGAAGTTTCAGTAGTTCTTCCATTTCCAGGACAAATTCCCCTGTTCGTGATTCATAAAAAGAACTAGCAGGTTGATGAATCATGACCCTAATTATATTGATATTGATATAACATCATGAACGGTTCCTCTATCTCGCATGATTGGGCTAATGTAAGGGATAAAAAAAATAACAAGAAGAAATTGAACAACCGTACAGGCATCTTCTGTGCGTTGCATACGGCTCCGCAATGGAATTTACTTTTTTCTTCTCTTCTATTCTATCTAAGAAAGAAAGAGAATCCATCTGATTCAGATCGTTGAATGATCCATTTACCACCCTTCCTTTCGTAGGAGTCAAAAATACTATGATGGTTCTGTTGCTTTATATATTTATCTCGTCTGTGATTTAGCAATCCCAAAGTGCCTTTCTGATACGATCAAATAAGGAAAACTGATCTTTTTTTTTTCATTTTCGTACTCTTCCATAACATAAATATCAGAAAGAAACTTCTGGTGTGGAAGAAAAATGGTTTGTGACGCTGAAATGTACCCCCGACACATAAAATCAACAAATCGGAAATAACCTTTGTTTCATACTACTATCTCGATACAAAATCTCATGTTATGAAAAAACAATAATGGTTTGTTCATATCGAACTCGAAGTGCCATGCTATTATTACTTATTATTCATATTCAATATGGCGAAGGCATAGTCTTTCTTTTTTTTTTTCAAATAAAAACTCATTGGCGCCAAGCGTGAGGGAATGCTAGACGTTTGGTAATTTCTCCTCCGATCAGAATGAAAGATCCCATAGAAGCGGCTAACCCCATGCATATTGTATGCACATCGGGTGGCACAAATTGCATAGTATCATAAATAGCTATTCCTGATACTACCCATCCGCCGGGAGAGTTTATAAACAAAAAAAGATCCCTAGTATTATCTTCTATACTGAGATATACCATGAGACCAACAATTTGATTTGAGATCTCGCTATTAACCTCTTGACCTAAAAAAAGTAATCTTTCTCGATGAAGTCGGTTGATTAGGACAAAATTGGTTCCTTTAGGAACTGTACGTGCACCTTTGGATGCATACGGTTCAAAAAAATTGCGAAAAAAGAATCAATGTGTCGATTCCAGTTCTATTTTTTTTTTTCTGTAATAGGTTTTTGTTTTTCTAATAAAGCTTCCATTTTTTAAAAGACATGAGATGAGTTTTGGCTTCCTTACCTATAAAAAAAGAATTTACTGAACTTATTGAAATTGAATTGAACAAATCTCTCTCATTGATGTATTGTTTCATCGACATTCAAATCACGATGTAATTTTCTTGTTTCTGAATGGGCCTTTTCAATTCTTTTAGGTTCATGTTCTACTCCGGGAAAAGATCTGTCCGAATTCCATTTGCACATATAGGGCAAATGGTCTCAGTACCACTTCTTTTTGTTACGACTTTTTTTTTTCAATTCGTTTCATGCCTTTCCCCAATCATTCGATGTACTCATCATACTATTCCGTTGGTTATTGGTTGGACGTTTGAAATCACTCCTATAATAAGGATAAGAATCGTTTATGATACAAGCGGTAATCGTACATTACATGGATTACCAATTTGGTATTTTCTGAACGGAGCCTGGATACTTTATTACTTTATTTTATTTTTATTTTTCCAAGTCAACCATAAATTCTCCTAATTGATCCTCAAAATAAATAAATTGATCTAATTGCACTTCACGCTCCGAATGATTGATGGTTCACTCAATACAATATTTCTTAGGCGAAACAGAGGATATTTCGATCGAGGGAGAGAACGGGTAAATTCCATATAACCCAATATGTCTGACAAGTCGCACTATAAGTCAACCCAAACTGCATCTTCCTCTCCAGGACTCCGAAAAGGTACTTTTGGAACACCAACGGGCATTAAATTAAAGAAAAAATTGAGTACTATACTTCACTTTAATGTGGAAACATAACAATGGCTTTATCGTCTTCATCCCTTTTTCTGTTTATTGTATTTTATACATAGATTTTTATACATAAATTGGAAGGTTTATTTTATAGAGTAAGACAGAATGAATAAAGAAAAATTTTAACTAACGGATCAATCGTTGGAGTAATAAACAAGTATCTACGCATTCGTTTCCCTAAAGTAGAACTAATCCTCCCATTGCGTATTGGTACTTATCGGGTATAGAATAGATCTGCTTCTCTTTGTTCTTACGAACAGAATTGTTCCATTATTTTCAATGGAACGGAATAAAAATTAACCCTTTCTCATACGGAATCTACTGAAAAGGTTAGATACATAGTATAGTCTTTTCCAATGCGATAAAATAAAGTGACATAGTGTCTATTTTTCTTTGATAAAGGGGTATTTCCATGGGTTTGCCTTGGTATCGTGTTCATACTGTCGTATTGAATGATCCCGGTCGATTGCTTTCTGTCCATATAATGCATACAGCCCTAGTTGCTGGTTGGGCCGGTTCGATGGCTTTATACGAATTAGCGGTTTTTGATCCCTCTGACCCCGCTCTTGATCCAATGTGGAGACAAGGTATGTTCGTTATACCCTTCATGACTCGTTTAGGAATAACCAATTCGTGGGGTGGTTGGAGTATTTCAGGAGGAACTGTAACGAATCCCGGTATTTGGAGTTATGAAGGTGTGGCAGGGGCACATATTGTGTTTTCTGGCTTGTGCTTCTTGGCAGCTATCTGGCATTGGGTGTATTGGGACCTAGAAATATTCTGTGATGAACGTACGGGCAAACCATCTTTGGATTTGCCTAAGATCTTTGGAATTCATTTATTTCTCTCAGGGTTGGCTTGCTTTGGCTTTGGCGCATTTCATGTAACAGGTTTGTATGGTCCTGGAATATGGGTGTCCGATCCTTATGGACTAACTGGAAAAGTACAACCTGTAAGTCCAGCGTGGGGCGCGGAAGGCTTTGATCCTTTTGTTCCCGGAGGAATAGCCTCTCATCATATTGCAGCGGGTACATTGGGCATATTAGCAGGCTTATTCCATCTTAGTGTCCGTCCGCCTCAACGTCTATACAAAGGATTACGTATGGGCAATATTGAAACTGTACTTTCCAGTAGTATCGCTGCTGTTTTTTTTGCAGCTTTCGTTGTTGCTGGAACTATGTGGTATGGTTCAGCAACTACCCCAATCGAATTATTTGGTCCCACTCGTTATCAGTGGGATCAGGGATACTTTCAGCAAGAAATATATCGAAGAGTTAGCGCCGGACTAGCCCAAAATCTGAGTTTATCGGAAGCTTGGTCTAAAATTCCCGAAAAATTAGCTTTTTATGATTACATTGGTAATAATCCAGCAAAAGGGGGATTATTCAGAGCAGGGTCAATGGACAACGGGGATGGAATAGCTGTTGGGTGGTTAGGACACCCCGTCTTTAGAGATAAAGAAGGGCGCGAGCTTTTTGTACGTCGTATGCCTACCTTTTTTGAAACATTTCCGGTAGTTTTGGTAGATGGAGACGGAATTGTTAGAGCCGATGTTCCTTTTAGAAGGGCAGAATCAAAGTATAGTGTTGAACAAGTAGGTGTAACTGTTGAGTTCTATGGTGGCGAACTCAATGGAGTCAGTTATAGTGATCCTGTGACTGTAAAAAAATATGCTAGACGTGCCCAATTAGGTGAAATTTTTGAATTAGATCGGGCTACTTTGAAATCTGATGGCGTTTTTCGCAGCAGTCCAAGGGGTTGGTTCACTTTTGGCCATGCTACGTTTGCTTTGCTCTTCTTTTTCGGACACATTTGGCATGGCGCTAGAACCTTGTTCAGAGATGTTTTTGCTGGCATTGATCCAGATTTGGATGCTCAAGTGGAATTTGGAGCATTCCAAAAACTTGGAGATCCAACTACAAAGAGACAAGTAGTCTGATACAACATTGCTCTGGTATCTTTCGCCTCTTTTTTGATTTGACATAGGGTTAGGGTACTGAAGAAATCTTGACTTGAATCACCATCTTTTCTTTGACTCTTTCCTTTTCTTTATATGGTAAATGATGCCAAATGAATAGGTGTGGAAGCTATAATTGTAAACCACGATCGAATCTATGGAAGCATTGGTTTATACATTCCTTTTAGTCTCGACTTTAGGGATAATTTTTTTCGCTATCTTTTTTCGAGAACCGCCTAAGGTTCCAACTAAAAAATGAAATAATTTTTCATTATCTCAATTGAAGTAATGAGTCTCCCCATATGGGAGGCTCATTACTTCAACTAGTCCCCGTGTTCTTCGAATGGATCTCTTAGTTGTTGTGAGGGTTGCCCAAAAGCGGTATATAAGGCGTACCCAGTAAAGCTTACAAGTAAACCAGATATGAAGATGGCGACTAGGGTTGCTGTTTCCATTTTTAGACAATTTCAAGATCACAATGGATCTACGATAAGATCGTTTATTTACAACTACAACGGAATGGTATACAAAGTCAACAGATCTCAACCAATGATTAAATAGGATTTATGGCTACACAAACCGTTGAGGATAGTTCTAGATCTGGGCCAAGACAAACTACTGTAGGGAATTTATTGAAACCATTGAATTCGGAATATGGTAAAGTAGCTCCGGGCTGGGGGACTACACCATTAATGGGAGTCGCAATGGCCCTATTTACGGTATTCCTATCTATTATTTTGGAAATTTATAATTCTTCCGTTTTACTGGATGGAATTACAATGAGTTAAGTTTATAAGAACTTTGAAGTCCTAGTTTTCAATCAAAAAAATTACTTTACTTAAAACTCGGATTTCTAGACCATTCTGGTAGTTCGACCGTGGAATTTATTTGTTTCGGTATCTCCGGAATATGAGTGTGTGACTTGTTATAATTGATCCTATTGATAATACAGAGAATGGTCCTGTTATCTCTATCGAGATGATTCTATTTCGTCGGATAGTTATTCTAGTATCTGGAGCACGGAATATATATAGAATATAGAATAGATTAAGAAAAGAAATATTAAAACTATGATTCATACCTACTATTCAGACCTCGCAACCGGACTCAGAAATTTTCAAATAGATATTTCCTAAATCAAACGATTTTTCTTCCTTCAGACTTTTTTTTTTCTTGACCGAAGGACAACTCTTTTTCTAGATTTTGTTGAGTCATTACATTCATCGAATAAGTGATCATCAAAGGGTTCTTACTCAGAGAACCTTTGAGTTTAGCTTGAGGCTTTGCTTTATTAATTTATTAAATTAAATCATCGTGGTTCTAGTATGAATCTGGGGTTTCAATTGATTCATAGGGTCTCAACAAGCAAATTCCTATCAATAGTAAAACAAGAATCAATCCGCATTACACAAAAAAACAAGAAATAAAATAACAAATAAAAAAATAGGGAAGAGAAGATTCAAAAGGCCTGTAATGATCAACATCAAAAGAGACAGATGAGCCAACTTGATATTTTGAGGCATTATCATACAAAGAAGAAATTTCGTATTTTTGTTACTTCGTATCTTCGGGTCGGGGCAAATCAAGCGGCTAAGCTAAGAAGTTTTGAACTTTCTATTACATATCCGTTGAAATCAGCATTTGTGTGTTTCTGCTTGAGCCGTACGAGATGAAATTTTCATATACGGTTCTCAGAGGGGGAGTCCCTTGGCCTTGGTTACCTATCTCAATAAAGTATATGATTGGTTTGAGGAACGTCTTGAGATTCAGGCGATTGCAGATGATATAACTAGTAAATATGTTCCTCCTCATGTCAACATATTTTATTGTTTAGGGGGGATCACACTTACTTGTTTTTTAGTACAAGTAGCTACAGGTTTTGCTATGACTTTTTACTACCGTCCAACCGTTACAGAGGCTTTTTCCTCTGTTCAATACATAATGACTGAGGCCAACTTTGGTTGGTTAATCCGATCAGTTCATCGATGGTCAGCAAGTATGATGGTTCTAATGATGATCTTGCACGTATTTCGTGTGTACCTTACAGGTGGATTTAAAAAACCCCGCGAATTAACTTGGGTTACAGGTGTAGTTTTGGCTGTATTGACGGCATCTTTTGGTGTAACTGGTTATTCCTTACCTTGGGACCAAATTGGTTATTGGGCAGTAAAAATTGTGACAGGCGTACCTGAAGCTATTCCCGTAATAGGATCGCCTTTGGTAGAGTTATTACGCGGAAGTGCTAGTGTGGGCCAATCCACTTTGACTCGTTTTTATAGTTTACACACTTTTGTATTGCCTCTTCTTACTGCCGTATTTATGTTAATGCATTTTCCAATGATACGTAAGCAAGGTATTTCGGGTCCTTTATAGAATCATAGATATTTGTAATTGATCATATATCATACTGGGGAGGAACGATAGACAATAATATTTCATTGCTAGAAATATGGATTATTGAAAAAATAAGACATGTTATTTGGATACTTTTCTTCAACTTCGAAGTATTGTATTCCTTATTTGATACGAATAGTTGAAGTTAATTTTCCGAAGAGAGGATGGATTATGGGAGTGTGTGACTTGAACTATTGATTAGGCCATGCAGATATATTATTTTATCTGCCACATTGGAATTCACAACCAAATGTGTCTCCACATCCAACCACCACGTAAGCCCCCTATGTAGCAGAGGATAGGCCGGTTCGTTTGGGAGAACCTTTTCTATGATCATACCTGAATCATGTTATGCATGAACAGGCTCCGTAAGATCCCGTAGAATAAAATAAGTGATGTGGCATGATTCAATGTTCTGTCTATTCCACTTCCTTATTTGTAGTGTAGAAATGCATTCATTTCCTCTGCATCGATCCCGATCGATAATACTATCGGAGTGAAATAAGAGATCTAAGGAAGAACAGAGGCTAGACTTTATTAGTAACAAGTAAATACTTTGTATGTAAGAAAATCGAGATGTTGGGGGGATAAACACCAATCAAAAGACATGAGACAATCCAAAAAGCACTTGATCATGATCAAATTTATAAGCCTACTTGGATATTGAGCATTTACCTGTAAGAACTGAATTAGTTGCAATGAATAGTTGCAACTCCGGAAAATGGAATCTGGTAAATCTTTTCTTACATAGAGTCATTATATATGATATGTGGGGATATGTATGAAAAATAGATTTTATATGGATCTATTTCTGCCATTCCTTTCATTCTTGCTCGAGCCGGATGATGAAAAATTATCATGTCCGGTTCCTTCGGGGGATGGATCCATAAGAATTCACCTATCCCAATAACAAAGAAACCTGACTTGAACGATCCTGTATTAAGAGCTAAATTGGCTAAAGGGATGGGGCATAATTATTATGGAGAACCCGCATGGCCCAATGATCTTTTATATATTTTTCCAGTAGTAATTCTAGGTACTATTGCATGTAATGTAGGCTTGGCAGTTCTAGAACCGTCAATGATTGGTGAACCGGCGGATCCATTTGCAACTCCTTTGGAAATATTACCCGAATGGTACTTCTTTCCCGTATTTCAAATACTCCGCACAGTACCCAATAAGTTATTAGGTGTTCTTTTAATGGTTTCAGTACCAACGGGATTATTGACAGTACCTTTTTTGGAGAATGTTAATAAATTCCAAAATCCATTTCGCCGTCCAGTAGCTACAACAGTCTTTTTGATCGGTACCGCAGTAGCTCTTTGGTTAGGTATTGGAGCAACATTACCTATTGATAAATCGCTAACTTTAGGTCTTTTTTAAATTGATTCAACCGTGAAATACCATGATTAATGTATCTAAGAATAGTGACTTCAAAGTCACTATTCTTAGATACATTAATTTTATTATGATCATTCCACGAAAATACGGATTGTGCCAAAAAGATTAAAAACAAATTTTCTTCTTTTTCTTTATAAATTTTTCTTTCTATTTTTATTAGAAAAAGAAGATGAAATAATTATAATGGATTTAAAATTAAAATTGATTCTTAGGTAAATCAATTGCGAAATGCTTTTGTAGAGTGTCCGATATCTCTTTTACATCTTCTATGCGAAAATATTCAATTCTCATAAGATCTTCTTGACTCTTATTCAAAAGGTCCAATAATGTGTGTATATTGGACCTTTTGAGACAATTATAGGTCCTGGAAGGTAATTCTGATTGGTCAATAAAAATACATTTCAATGGAATTTCTTTTTTGTTTTTCTTTAGATTGGTTAATCTATCTTGAAAGGTAAAAATGGGTAGAGTAAACCTGTTTTTATTTTCTTTGAAATTAATGTCCTCTTCCTCCGCATGTAGAAAAGGAATAAATAAATCAATTAAATTACGAGAAGCTTCATAAAGTGCTTCCTTAGGAGTTAAACTTCCATTCGTCCATATTTCTAGAAAAAGTATCTCTTGTTTTTCATTCCCATTCCCATAAGAATGAATACTATGATTCGCATTTCGAACAGGCATAGATACAGCATCTATAGGATAACTTCCATTTTTAGAGTTAGTTGTTGGTTTCGTACGATATCCACGATCTCGCCTGATTTGTAATCCAATACACAAATCAATTGGTTCCGTCAGGTTAGCTATATGTTGTGTTGTGTCAACTATTTCCACGGAAGGTGGTGAGATGATATCTTGAGCGGTTACGTATTTAGGGCCCCTGGCGCAAATGGATGCGTCTCTAACTCCATATATATTACTTCTCAATACAATTTCTTTCAAATTTAGTAAAATTTCATGTACCGATTCTTCAATACCTATTATCGTAGAATATTCATGCGGCACTTTCTCAGAGTTTGCACGTGTGATACATGTTCCTTCTATTTCTCCAAGTAAAGCCCTTCGCATGGCAATACCTATAGTATCAGCTTGACCTTTCATAAGCGGGGACAGAACGAAACGACCATAATAAAGACGTTTACTGTCTACTCTCGATTCAACACACCTCCACTGTAGTGTTCGAGTGGATCCTGCTACTTCCTCTCGAACCATACTATACTAATACTATTATTTGATCAGATCATTGAATCATTTATTTCTCTTGAAATCTGTTTTTTTCTTATTTCTACACACGTCTTTTTTTAGGGGGTCGACATCCATTATGTGGCATAGGTGTTACATCACGTACGAAACTTAATAGTATACCACTTCTACGAATGGCTCGTAATGCTGCATCTCTTCCGAGACCAGGACCTTTTATCATAACTTCTGCTCGTTGCATACCCTGATTAACTACTGTACGAATAGCATTTAATGCCGCCGCTTGAGCAGCATAGGGTGTCCCTCTTCTTGTCCCTTTGAATCCGGAAGTACCAGCAGAGGCCCAAGAAACCACCCGACCTCGTACATCTGTAACAGTTACAATGGTATTGTTGAAACTTGCTTGAACGTGAATAATTCCTTTTGGTATTCTACGTCCATTCTTACGTGAACCAATACGCCCATTCCTACGTGAACCGATTCTTGGTATAGCTTTTGTCATATTTTATCATCTTATAAATATAAGTCAGAAATATACGGAAAGAAAAGATACGGAAATATCCATTTCATATTAAAAGAAATCCTTTATTTTTGTCTTTTCTTTAGAAAGTTCTTTTTTAGAAAGATTATCCTTGTCTCTGTTTATGTCTCGGATTGGAACAAATCACTATAATTCGTCCGCGCCTACGGATCAGTCGACATTTTTCACAAATTTTACGAACGGAAGCCCTTATTTTCATATTTCTTATTCCTTACCTTAATTTTGAATCTATTCCTTGGAAGAAAATAAGTCTCTTGATTTTTTTTTAACTTCGAATTGTATCGTCATTTAACTTCGAATTGTATCGTCATGAAAGGAATGCTTTTAAAATCACCTAATCATTCGAATCTTTGTTGCGAAGTCTATAAATTATACGTCCCCTGGTTGAATCATAACAACTTACTTCAATTTTGACTCTATCCCCAGGTAGTATCCGTATAAAACTGCGCCGGATCCTTCCCGAAACATAACCTAGAATTACATCTTTATTATCTAGGCGGACCCGAAACATACCGTTGGGAAGTGATTCAGTAATTAAACCTTCATGAATAAATTTTTGTTCTTTCATTCCAGGTAACTTCCTTGAAGTATCAACTAATGGAGGAAGAGTTATATAACTAACTTTTCCTCTCTATTTCACAAATAGGAAGTTAGAGAGAAAATTAGGATACCAGAGGAGGAGGATCACCATATATATAACAAAAGTTCGCCTCCAATTTTTTCTCGTCGAGCTTCTCGATCTGTCATTATACCTCGGGAAGTAGAAAGAATTACAATTCCTATTCCACCTAAAATCTTAGGAATTTGTTGATAGTCGGAATAAATTCGTAAACCGGGTCGGCTGATACGCTTTAAAATAGTTCTGTGTATTCTTTTCCTAGTCTTTCTATGTCGCAGAGTTGAAACCAAGAAATATTTGTTACCTTCCTGATGTTTCCGAACGTTTTCAATAAAACCTTCTCGTAGAAGTAGTTTCACAATATTTTCGGTGATATTAGTAGATGCTATTCGAACCGTTCCTTTTTTATTCATGTCAGCATTCTTATAGAAGTTATTATATCGGCATAGTGTCCTTACCCATGACGAACTATAATTATTGGTGCCTCCAAATTTGATATAATCAACATGTTTCCTTTTTTTCTTTGTTTATTTTCTTTCTTTTTTTTTTTTTATTATAAAATTATTTATTATTAAAGTATATGCGTGAGACACAATCTACTAATCTACTAAATTTGATTCTACTAAATTTGATCTATTTTAGATGTTCTGATATATCATAGTCCCATCTAGTAGTATTTATAATACCTCGGGAGCCAATGAAACTATTTTAGTAAAATTCAACTGTCTCAATTCCCGAGCGATCGCACCAAAAACTCGAGTTCCTTTTGGATTTCCTTCTTGATCAATGACAACCGCAGCATTGTCATCATATCGTATTATCATACCGTTGTCACGTTTGAGTTCTTTACAAGTACGTACAATTACAGCTCTAATTATTTCCGATCTTTCTAGTGGCATATTAGGCACTGCTTCTTTGATTACAGCAACAATAACGTCACCAATATGAGCATATCGATGATTACCAGCTCCTATGATTCGAATACACATCAATTCTCGAGCTCCGCTGTTATCCGCTACATTCAAAAGGGTCTGAGGTTGAATCATATCATTTTATTGGAATCCGTTATTTTAATGCAAAGGATGAAGGAAAAAAAGAAATATTCTCTGTCCAGAAATAAATAAACTTGCCGTGTTTTTCATCCTCAATACACTGTTTAGTTCTACATACCTATCCTGACAAATTGAGTTCGTATAGGCATTTTGGACGCAGCTAGTGAAATAGCTGCTTTGGCTACAGCTTCTGAACTCCGCCCATTTCATAAAGTATTCGACTGGTTTAACAACGGATACCCAATATTCGGGGGATCCCTTCCCCGAAACCCATACGTGTTTCCGCAGGTCTTACTGTAACAGGTTTGTCGGGAAATATACGTAACCATATATTTTCCACCACGACGCGCATATCGTGTCATTGCTCTTCGCCCCGCTCTATTGTCTAGCTGTTGATCCAAGCGGGTTCAAGTGCCTGAAGAGCGTATCTGCCGAAACAAATACGATTGCCCCGACAAGATATTCCCCTTCAGTTCTTCCTCTATGTTGTTGTACGAAATCTGGTTCTTTTGGGGTTCTAGTTGATGGTCGTTTCTTAATTCCATCTCTATACAGAACCGCGACGATGAGAGTTTCTTCTCATCCAGCTCCTAGCGCGAAGTGAAAGGAAGTATTCAATAATATTTACAGCTACGCATGTATTTAATAATTTTTAATAAACTAATAACACTAAGCACATTTATTAATATTGAATTTGTTTTGTTATACAGGAAGATGTATATACAGGATATAGCTAGAATAATTTATGTTATGCCATATTTATAGAATATAATATTAGATTAGTATAAATTTATAGATAATAGCGTTTTTATAATTATAGATAATTCTTTTTATTTTTAACGATCCTTGATCTTAATTTTTACCCATTACAAATGATGCCCAAATATTGTAATGTAATCTCAATAAATAAAGGTTCGCCGGCCGAATATGTACTCGTTACTGTTTTATTCCAGGTCAACCCTGACTTCTCTAGAATAATAATTTTTTTCCTCGTTCGTTCCGCCCTCCCCCCAATGAATTATTCGGATTCGTTTTCATAGAATCCTAGGCACGTCACCGGTTCCGTCGTTCCCATATCTTCCCATTAATGAGTTAGGCCTGACTCTGCAATGGAGCTCCCAACAAAATTCCTTTCTCGATCAATCTCCTTATTTGTATTAACCCAGGCTCTTTATTATTATTTTAATTCTTCAGTATTGATGCTTTTATCACATTGCCTTTATGAGGTAATTCCATAGACCTACATATTGGAATCATATATCATGATAGTTTTTGTTCTCTCTTTCTATCATCCTTCCCATTTATCCACATCCCTTTATTTTTGTTTCACAACCCATAATCAATTTTTTATTGAAAAGATTTTAGTTCAGTTGCTGCACTGTATGATTGATCCACTCATCTCATATAGTACTGTTTCTTGGGATCTCGACAATACAAGCAATAATTGGTTTATTAGTTATTTTGTTTTTATTTTTGTTTTTATTTATTTTAATAGTTATTAGTTTAAGTACTGGTTTAGTCTATTTTTTTTTATTCCAATTCTAAACTCTAAAGAAAAAATTACGAGTCACACATAACATAGCAATTATCACACAGGGTCAATCGAATTTTTATTCAACCTTATAGAATTATATTGCTCATTTTTGTTTGATTTAACGGAAAAAGAATGGAAACAGTTTGTTATTTTTTGTTCGATTCACTGCCAGAAGGCAAGAGAAAATCAGGTCTATTATCCTCGTCCACACATATCCACATTTTGATGCCTATAACTCCTAGATGAGTTCTAATGTATAGGAACAATAGCATTTTAGCGCGATTGTTTGTAGTGGAACCCTGCCCTCTTGATCCCTTCGACCCGTGCAATGTTCTTTTCCGTCAATCCGCCCTGCAATTTGTACTTCATTCCTTTTGTATCCTTTTGTTCGCTAATTCAATAGCCCCTTTCCTTGCCTTTCGAAACGACACTCATTTTTAATTGTAAAAGCTATATATTCCCCAGAATATTCTGTTTGCCCATAAGGTTTTTCAACTCTTGTGATAGCATGTTGAGTCCTTCGGTTCACAGAATTAATTCTTTTTGTACATTCATCGTAATTCTTCGATTCCCTCCGTGTTTGCCTCTATTAATAAATTTTGCAATCCAATAATAGATTATGACCTGGATCACAATTCCTTTTTTTAATTTCCTAACGAGCGATTCTTCGCAACCCGAGGATATTCTCCTAGTTTTTTTTGTACATCTTTCTTGATACAATTCCGTATTTTTTCATCTTCCTGTAAACCCACAGATAATGTTTTTGGTTGTGCGAACAAAAGGCAGGTACGTTGGGTTGTACCAAGTCTGAAACCAAGTGGATTTATTTTTGTCCCATATTTTCCTATTTAATTTTCTTTCCATCCATATATGTTATTTTACTATGTTTACTATGCTTAATCTAAATCTGAGATTTCATCTAAAAATAATTAGATTTATCCTTTAATACAATTTTATATGACAAGTATGTCTTTTTTTAATCGGATAACTACTCCTCTGAGCTCGGTCCTTAATTTTTTCACACTGGTATCCTATTAACTTTGGCTTTCACTAATAATGAATCATCTTCTTCAAACCCTATTATGACTAGCTTTCCTGCCGCAGATAAACCAATTTTTAAAATGGGATAAGAATTCTCTCTAAGGCTGATTTCCATTATCATACGTGTTCTTCAGAGGAACGTCCGCGAATCTGATCAATTACGCTTTCGCGCTTTGAAACAACATACTAACATATAGTTGAGCTAAATTTTTACTTCTTTAACCGAACTCGAGTTCTTTATCATAGGTTATCCTATCCCCCAACTAAATGATAACACTTGTTTGATACTTTCTTTTTGTTTTCACAAAAAAAAATTTATTTTTTTTCAATTTCATGTTTTTGATGATTTAATTTATATTTTAATGTTTTACATTTTAATATTAAAATGTTTTATTTATTTGTTTTATTTATTTAATATTTAAAAGTTTTGTTTAATATTAAAATAACTTTAATTAACTTAACGCTAGAGTTATTATCGTTTCTTGCATGTCCTCGCAAAGTAAAATAGGCGCGAATTCCTCCCATTTGTGACCTACCATACGATCTGTTAGAAAATAGGTAATTTTCTTTCCAGTTATGAATAGCGATTGTATGGCAATCATTGTGGTATAAATGGTAATGCCCGAACCAAGTTACTATTATTTCTTCTCCCCCTCATGTTGCGTTTTTCCATTTTTTCCGATAAATGTTAGCTACAAATTGGTTTTTTTTTAGCGAACGGGTCATGTCACAGTGTATTACTCCTTGTTTTTACAGTTTTGTATTGTAAAGATTGGCATTCTTGTCCCAATATCCGATCTAATTTTAAGTATGGAGGTAAAATAAATACAATATGATGAATGGACAAAGAATACAACCTTTACAGAAAGGGGGCGATGTAGCCAATTGATCAAGGCAGTGGAATGTGAATCCACCATGCGCGGGTTCACTTCCCGTCGTTCGCCATCACATTTTTTCAATTCAAAAAATTCTATTTTCACTATTCCATTTACGGCGACGAGAATAAAACTATCACTATATTTTTGCCTTTCCTACTTCTTCTCCAAGCGCAGGATAACCCCAAGGGGTTGTGGGTTTTTTTTTTACCGATTGGGGCTCTCCCTCACCGCCCCATGGGGATGGTCTACAGGGTTCCTAACTACTCCTCTTACTCCGACCTTACCTAGCCAAACCCTTAGATCCGGCTCTACCCAAACTTTGGTTGTTCACTGCTACCCAACAATACCCACTTGTCCGACTGTTGCTAAGCAGTTTTTGATATCAACGGACCTCCCCAATGTAAATCTTAATGTTGCCGAATTTACCCCTCTTTTGCAATCATTTCGCTACAGCACCTGCTGCTCTAGCTAATGTCCACCCTTTCAGTGTGTTTCCTATGTTATGTATGGCCGTGCCTAAGGGCATATCGGTTTTTGAAGTAGATTCTTCTTTTTTATCATAAAACCCCTTTCCAAACTGTACAACTTCTTCAAAGCATACGGCTTCTAGATGTATATGATGATAGTCTAGACAGCTGGATTCTTATATATCGTATGATGAAGTCCCACTGAGTGGATAATATGAATCCAAATCTGCTGAATCACTCATGTTTCTGATCTTCTCATCCTAGGTCTCCCCGTTCCGTGTCATCTGGCTTATTTTCTGCCTGTAGCTTCAGACCGAATGGACTCCTATGAAATTACGTCGATACTTTTCCCATATTACGGTAAACGTAGAGACATCTCTCTTTTTCCCCCGGGATCTTAATTACCACTGCTTAGCTTTCAATTCGCCTCTTACCATCAATTAATTGTGAATAACCGTCCCCCTCTCTTTGAAACAGGGCGCTTTCCGTTCTGTGCGTCTTCAACCAATTGTGTCTTCTCCATATTACCATATCTCAGAGTCATAATTTTTCTATGAGGAACTACTGACTCAATCACTGCTGCCGGTTACTCAACAGTTTTCTTTGAGGTCTACCCGGGAGTACTCCAATTGGATCAGTGATCGATTTTCTAGGTTTCGTCGTAAACCTAATTGGTTTACTTCAATTACGGAATCAATAGTTCAAACCGCACTCAAAGGTAGGGCATTTCCCATTGATATAGGAACTTCTGTACCATAACATGGTAATCTCCCATTATAGCCCCTCTGGGATGTAAAATAGATCTCTTCTCACCATCCCCATAGTGTATGATCAAATGTTGGCATTCGATTAGGGTCGTATTCTATGGTTATTACGATTCTACCAGATATGTCTTTTCATTCCGTCGAAAATCGATTTTACGTTATAGACGCTTAGACCTCCCCCTCTGTTCCGTGCGGTAATGATTCCTCTGGCATACGACCTTTACTACAACGATGCTGTTCCCTAGAATCAAATTATTTCGTGGATTGGATTTCACTTGACTGTTTACGGGCTCCATTGCTGTGTCGGTAGAGTTTTGTATAAATGTAGCGCCGTGTTATACGTATTTGCTTTAAGTTCTTTTCTCTATAAGAAGGTGTAATAGAATAACCCGGTTGAAGCGTAATGATCATACGGCTGTAATTGCTTGTATGCCCATATAGTCCCATTCTTCTACCCTTTCCCGGGAGTCGATGACTATTCATAGTATTCCTTGACCCCAAAGAGAGTCGCTACCCAATGCTTGATTTTCTGTCCTAGTTGATCCTGATTCTACATTAGAAGTATAATTGTTTGTTTCCCACAATAACCGTAATACTTTTTTGTTCTGTAAATATGCCTATTTGAGCCATTCCATAAATCCATTTCTTCCTATGATTCCCGTATCGATAAGAAGCTAGTTTCTGGGTCATATGTATGGTAGAATTAACATCCATTCGTTATGTATGGATGATGAGATTTCCATTGATACAGAGCCATCCAATAGACTTCTTGAACTTTCCCATTGGTGTGCAATCCAGCAGAATTGAACCTACGAATTTGCCAATTATGAGTGGGCGCTTTAAACCCATCACCATGGATGCTTACAGAGATCATCGTATATCGAATAATATCGTAATAGTATAATCGTATAATAAGTATATCGTAAATAATATCTCGTAATAAGTATATCGTATAAGTATATCGTATAAATAAGTATATCGTAAATAAGTATATCGTATAAATAAGTATATCGTATAAATAAGTATAATCTTAAATTTATAAATAAGTATATCGTAAATAAGTATATCGTAAATAAGTATACGTATAAATAGTATATCTAAATAGTATAATCGTCTAAATAAGTATATCGTATAAATAAGTAATCGTAATGTAAAATAAGTATAAAATCGATAAATACGTATATTCGTAAATAAGTAAGATCGTATAAATAAGTATATCTTAAATTATAAATAACCAAATTCCATTGAAATAACATCTTTAGTGTGAAAATAAATCTTTGTAGGAGGGATTTAATGGGACGACATCATTCAATTCTGGATGCGTCGATTGAGAGCGATATTCGAGAGATCAGATCTCACTATTTCTTATATTCGTGGATCAAATACATTTTTTTCCATCATAAACTCTTTATGAAAGCTTTTTGACCCCCGAATTTTGGAGACCCTACTTCACGTGTTCGCATGGTTCACAAGCAATCGATATTTCATGATCAAAGTGTAATCAACGGTGTGTACTGCGTGTAGTAGCGGCCTTATATCGCGTATTAACATCGACGATGTCGAAGAAAAATCTCTATTTTATGGAGCTTCTTACTATACCTATGGAATTCATTGGACCAAATAACATTGGAAGAATCTTTCGGTCTTCCAAGAGCAATAGTTTGATTGTTTCTTTTCCTGTATCTTCCAAAGGGAAAAAGATTTCTGAGTTTGTTTCATGGATCCGCAATGAGAGTCTTTGTTTTCTCCCAATACAAAACGTGTCATCTGCCTGAATCACCGGATCGCGGTGGTGAGGAACCGGATCGAAAAAGAGGGTTTTCTATTTGGAATATATCTAATTAAACCGTTAGCTGGAATTAAGATCTCATTAAAGAGGAAAAGATAGCGCTATCTGAGTTTCTTTTTGTAGCCTATCGGATGAATCCGATCCCAAGGACCATGATTGGGAATTGTTTTGATCGTCTTCTCCGAGGCAAAAGCGAAACATAATCAACTTGAATTTGGTACCTCTATTCGAAATCTTGGGAAAGACTTGATTGTTATCTCATGCTCTGCTTTTCGTGAAAACCAAGACCAATTGGGGTATGGTTTTCTTCAAACAACCAGAGCTGAGGCAACGATTCCATCAATGATATTGAGCAGTTTCCCATCTCTTCCGAACAAGTGGGGTAGTTCTTTTGCAAAATTGTGTTCAATTCATATTGCAATTCCGCCAAGACTCTCGTTTAGTTTGGGGAAGATCATCACGATCGGATTTTTTGAGGAACGTATCGGGGGGAGAGAGAATTTTGATTTGTTAGACAATGTGTGGTTGTAACCAAGGATCGGTTTTTTAGCAAGGTACGAATGTATTTTGTCAAGATATTCAATATGATTCCACAAATCTATTTCGTTCAGTAATGGATTCTAGCCAATTGAAGGATCTTCTGATCAATCCATAGACAATTTCGATTCCTTATAAATGAGTTCAATATCCCACATTGATCGTCAAACCACATTCAGCAACTAAAAGAAAGATCGATTCTTTGGGATCCTTCTTTTTCAAAGGACGAACAGGAGATAGAATCAGATCGATTCACGAAATGCCTTTTGGATCTTCCTCATGTCCGGCATTCACGGCACGTGAAGAAGCACTGAATAATCATCTGCTTCGGGAAGAAACATCGAGAATTCTTGGGAATCTACAAGATCAAATTGTTCTGTTTTTCTCTGACCGATGGTCAGAACTTCATCTGGGTTCGAATCCTAATTGAGAGGTCCACTAGAGATCAGAAATTTTGAAGAAAAGAAAAAACAAGATGTTCTTTTGTACCTTCCAGGCGATTGAAAATAAAGAATAATGTTGATTTATTAAAGATATTATGTATTTACAAAATCCCGTCTCAATTCATCCTATTCATTCAGATAGGGGTGATATGGTTCCGAAGAGATGAACCGGGATAGGACAGTTCGCAATTAAGATTTCATCTTGAACCAAAATCCCTTTTTGATTATTTCATCTATTCATGACCGGAACAGAAAGGGGATACACGGTACACAACGATTGGGAATCAGAAGAGAGATTTCTACGAAATGGCAGAATCTATGCATCTATCAAGAACGAGCCGGACTCTGCGGTATTCAAGGGGATTTGCCTTTTCTATTGATTACGGGTGGCTCAAAAAAAATTCTTGAATGAGGTTATTTCAACTCCAGAGATGAATCGAAAAAGAAATCTTATTTGGTTCTACCTCCTCTTTTTTATGAAGGAATGAATCTTTTTATAGAAGGATAAGAAAAAATTCGGTCCGGATCTATTGCGGGAATATTCGGAAGATCCAAAAACTAAAAACAGCGGTTATTCTGCTAGGCCAACAAATAATGGAGGCAGTCAAGCAATATAGATTGATCCGAAATCGATCAAATCCAATATAGCACCTATGGGTAACATAAGAAAGTCTCTAATCGGATTCTTTTGAATGAATAGCTCCGATCGCAACTTCGAAAGGAATTCAAAGGAATCAAATAGGAAATGCTATCTGATATATAACTATAAGAAATATACGATCAACCACATTAATCGAATTTGAGACTAGAACTATCGTTTTAGAACTCGTTTTAAGAACGTCGTTTTAGAACTAACTATTTTGATGACCCATCTTGGTTTTTTCTTTGAAACTTTTAGAGAGTTCTTTTTTACTTTTCCTAATTTTTTATTTGAGTTCCTATATATGGTTCAAAAAAAATGTGGGTTTCGGGAGAACCAAAAGGGAGTTCCGTTTCATTCCCCAACTGTTAAAAAAGCTAAAAGTTTTCTTTTTTTTCCTTTTTTTTTTTTCAGGTGATCTCCATGTGAGATCCGATTTTAGATCGTCGCGCCAAGTTTAACCGAAAAGGAAATAAACTTTTATCTGGAATCCATCTGTTTAACCACATCTTTGGGAAATTCCTGTTTCTGATAATGGAAACCCATTATAGGTGCCATTTAACATTTAGTTCTCTATTCCATTCCTTCAAATCCTCTACCACTCGGGGAATTGGAATAAT
>PYDT01002460.1:0-13988 GCA_004837865.1 Musa balbisiana | reverse complement strand
AGGGCGGCTGGCGACGAGTCGGGTTGTGGGGAATGCGCCAGAGGGCGGGTAAATTCCGTCCAAAGCTAAATAGGGCGAGAGAACGATAGCGAACAACAGTACCGCGAGGGAAAGATGAAAAGGACTTGAAAAAAAGAGAGTCAAAGAGTGCTGAAATGGCGGGAGGGAAGGGATGGGGACGGCGATTGCACCTCCTCGGCGGATGCGGAAACGGCGAGTCAGCGGTCCGCCGTCGGCTCGGGTGCGGATCGATGCGGTCTGCATCGGACGCCGAAGCGGAGACGTTAGTTTCGAGGGATTACGTCGATGCGGTCGAGGACATTGACGCGCGCCATCGGCGTGCCACGCGGTGGGTCTGACACGCTGAGACCTAGGCAGCGGCCAGTGGGCTCCCCATACGACACGTCTTGAAACACGGACCAAGGAGTAACATGCAGTGCGGTCTTGTTTCCCTTTCCAGGTATTCTAGATACAATTGTGCAATATTGGATCCCTTTTGAAACGTTTGTATCGCTTCGCTTGTAGTAATGGAGCATCGCAAGAATGAATAAAGAACTCATTTGATCGTTATTATAGCAATCAACTCGGAATCTTTCTTAGTGTATAAAGAAGTATTTTCAATTTTACTTAATTCTTATACTTTTATCTGTTCAAGGTATTGTCCTAATATTCAGTACAATTATTCAGAACAATGAAGATCGTGGATAGGGAACTATACTAGTACCTATCAATTATTGGAGATAATTCCGGGATCAATGATGGACATGCAAAATAAAAATACTTGTTTCTGGGTAAAGGAAAGAGGATGGACTCGATCCATTTCGTATCGATCATGATTATATGTAATAACTCGGGATCTATTCAAATGCAACTCCCATTTTGCGCAGCAGGGTTATGAAAAACCGCGAGAAGCAAACGGAGAATTGTAGTGCAATTGCCATTAGTATAAACCCGTGGGAGATTGAAGTTCCGCAAGCTGTGCGTCCTGATAGTATTTGAAGCAGGGGTTCGAATAACTTATGATAAGCAAAGCTGAAACAAGTTCTTGCTAATGGTAAAAAGGGGACTTTGAATGTGGGGGGAGTTCTCATTTCACGAACGGATTCCGAAATTAGCCCCCTGATCGTATTTCACTGGTGAAAGACAAGATAGGAAATCTGTCTTTCAGAGTTATGCGTCCCAATAAAAGAAATTATATTGTGATAGGTCCTGTTCCCGGTCGAGAAATATAGTGAACTCGTCGTTTCCAAGTCTTCCGACCCCGCTACGAAAGAAAAGGACGTCACTTCTTAAAAAATCCCTATACGTAGGTGGGAAAGAGGAAGGGGTCAGATTTATCATGATGGTAGGCAAAAGTAACAATACCGTCTATAATGCTACATCAGCATGTATAGTCAAGCAGGGAATGTACGTAAATGGGAAAAAGGGGGATATGAAATAACCCATAGTTGATGAATCGGATGGACCATCAAGTGGTATAATACCTCCAGGACCAGACCTTTTGTTTCAGCGGGTGAATCCATCAAGCTTGATCAACCATTAAAGCAATACCAGTGGAGGCGTTTGGTCAGGAGACGCAGAAATAGTGCTTCAAGACCCATACGGGGCCAAGGGTCTTTTGTTCATGGAATATGTTATTTTTGCACAAGTCTTGTTTGGTCGTAAAAAGAAAAAAAACAGTTGAAAAGGTCCATTGTTACGAATTGAATTCCTAGGTGCACGAGTGCCTTAACATCAAGTGGAAAAAGCGCCGATTTTTTTTGATCATAACAATATGTATCGATCAAAAAAATTCTAAATTTTTGGTGCTTTGTTTATACTTTTTTTTTTTCGTTTGGCGGGATTATGTCTGGAATTCAGTACTGTCTCTATTTTAGGAGTAGCACTCGTAATACAAAGAAGAGAAAATACAGAGCAAGGAGGGGAAAAAAATGAAAGAAAGAAATCCTTTGGGAGGGGATAACTAGTCTTCCGAGTCTCTATTCGACACAAGAAAAAGGCGGAAATCTTTTCTTGGTGTCGCTAATCGAAAAATAATATTTTTTCCGTTCGTCAAAGAGGACCATCATCTTTTCCGGGTGTCTCCACCAAAATCTTTGGTTAGATTCTAGGAAGTTGTGGACAAACAAAAAAAGAGAAGAAGGATTAGGGGAGATAATGATGAGCACAAGAGAAACTTCTGCAATACTTAAACTGAAACTTACGGAGAATATTCAAGAGAAAATTATTCAAACAAATTATATATAGAGTTTATCGAGTAGTTCTATTAGTAGGTTATTTAGAAATGATAGTAGTTATTATAGAAATGATTGCAGGAGTCTCATGCGTAGAAATCGAATATATGTATTAGTCAGAAAAATCATTTGATTACCCTTTTCTTGTTGTCGTCAGAAGAGTTAATATTTGGAGGAAAGGAAGAAAGAGACGATAAATCAATCCAATAGATCAATTCTTCAAAAACATTAAGAAACAAACGAATAGAGTGGTTGAAACTCAGAGCAAAGGATCCGTTTTGTATTTCATTTCTCGAAGATAAATCTTTTGAGTTATGTTGATGGCCCATTTGGTATGTTATGGGAATAGATCAAAAAATCGTCTACTTCCTATAAGAGTAAGAAAAGAACTCAACGGACCTTACCCTCCTTTGTCTAATGAGATGCGATAGGTACCGTTGAGTTCTTTCTTACCTCTTTCTGCTAAATCGGGTGATCCGATACTAGAGAGATTGAACCCAAACCCCAGAATATGAACCGTAAAGAAAACACCTATTTAAACGCACATAACAGGAATTACCAGTTACAGTACCAACCGCCAAAGGAGGGAACATTCCAGTAATATCGGCCATTCACCTACTTTCCTCCACCATTTATCAAATAGGGTCACGCTAGAGACAAAAACAGATGGATTAATTATGGAAGGGAAGTAATCTTCCGAATGGGATACGAGAATTCTACTATTCTCATTTCTTCTTTCACTGTGAAGTAAAGAATTGGAAAATAAAACAGCAAGTACCAAAATTAGTAATAACACCCCAGTATAGCTGTGATTCAATTCAACATTTGGTCTATTCGGGTTTGATTGTGTCATAGCTCTATAAATGCAATTAGGTTTATCGTGGGATGAAATGGCATTGCTGATATGACCCCAAAAAAAGAAACGGTAGTCCAGTAGTCCGTGAACAGGCCAACCATCGCACTGTAAAAATTGGATAGGTTCGAATCTAGGGTTCATTGGGGGCCTCATAAAAGGATTTACGAAATCATAAAGTTGATTCCAAAAGAATCAAAAACGGCCGGTTAGCAATGAATACCTTGTCGCTCTCGGTGATACTCGTTGGCCGAGGACGTCAAAACAAGTCGTAAAGCTAACCCGTACTGACGAAAAACAACCCGCAATGAATAGGGAAGGTTATAGTAAGCAATGAAGACCAGTATCGAATAATGGGAAATAATATAAGCAAAACGAAAGTCCCCTGCTTCCAGACATTCTGAGCTCCACAAAGTTTTGACATTCAAAAAGGAAATTGATTCCTTGAAAAGATGGGACAGTAAATGGAAAACTACGGAATTGCATCGTGTGAGATCGTCACTTTTGTACAAAGGGTTATTTCACGTATACCGAATCAGGATAGCTATCCTTCCTATGGCACAGCAACGCAGTCTCCGATCGGTTTACCGAAATGCTACATAATTCTTTTCTTCTTTTTTTTTCTTGTCTATGCAGAACTCTATGTTATTCAATAGATCAATAGAAAATTACTCAAATTCCTATAAGATTCCATATTGGATCGTAAAGAAACTAAAGATCTGGAAAAGCGTGAAATCGATGGTTTTATAATTTAGAAATAGGAATATTAACTATGGAAAATATTATAATATTCACACAATCAATCATATGTATGCGAACAAGTCTATAATAAACCCATTTGGGGTTAAAAGTTTGTTTGTTCAAAATCTTGTTATTTCAAGACTAATTGGTTGGTCGTATAAACAATAAAGATACGTAAACAAAAATACAATAGTAATCATATCTAGTGAAAAGAAACAGCCTATACTATTCTTATGAAAGAGAGAAACAGAACCAGTTGGAAAAATCCATATTTCGTGTGCAAACCGTATGTATTAGATCCAAACAAAGGTTCTTTCTGACCAAAACTAGAAAGTACGGAACTCCATGATATGGAAAGACAGAAATATAGAATGCTAAAAAGGATAATGGAAGTTGTTACGCTTTGAAATCGAGTTTGGACCCTGAAAAAAAGAAGAAAAATATAAAAAATTAAAAAGAACGTAAAAGGTTTATTTTTTCATAGATCGTGGGGACAACTTTTTCTTTCATTCGAAATATATGTTATGGGCAATTAAAGCAAACCTATACTGTACGAGTCCAAGAGTTAAAATAAATTAAAAACGGTAAATAGTATCTGGCCGTTCGTTCAAAAAAAGATTAGATCTGATTGATATAGAAAGGGAAATGATTAAAATGGAATTTTCAATATCAATTCTTTTATTCCAAAAACTACTTAAATTAATTAGATTTTATTAATATTTAATTTAGTTAATATTAATTTAATATTTAGTACAAGTTATAAGTACAGTTAAGTTTTTGAATGAAGTTACCACGGCACCGTTCCTTAGGACTATCACTTTACTTATACTTATATTTTACTTACTTGTTACTATTACTATTCAAACTCACAAATTCCACAATGAATCTGTGATCCGATCATAGGATCGGTCAATGTCACAGGCGATGATCGATTTTTCACCTATGTCACTATTATGTTAGTCTATCTATGTAATGATGAGGGATCCAGAAATTTTCAAGGGCACTAAACTAATTATGTCAAAATTGCTTTTTCTTGCCGTCGTATTTGTAAAAATGAAACTTAGGTAAAGTTGTTTTATAACAATGTAGCAAACAAGAAAATCTCGAATTTCGATCTTCATGATTTACTATAATAGTTATTCGGTTTTTACTGGCGCTTTCAAATTAAACAGCAGCTATATTCATTGGTTGAACAAGATAAGACTTTATTGAAATGAATTGAATTGAAAATTGATAAAAACGAATATTTCTTCTGAGAGACTCCGGGTATTCTAGGGTTCTTCTCACATCAATGCCCAATTCTTGGTCATTGAGATTCACGGATAATTAGATTAATATTTTAGGGGATAGATACTTCCCTTTCTTTTTATCCCTTCAACAAACCGAAATGAATGGAAGTTTTCTATTGGGAATCGACTTAGGTCTAATTCCTCATTCTTTGCAGGATATTCGTAACAGAATATGTACAATATAGACGTGGTGATCAGTGGGAACTTGATTGAGTAAATTCTTTCTTTTTTTAATGACTGCCGGAAGGAGGTCAAATTTCAAGTTTCAAGTACAATTCAACTTTGTTTGGTTAAAATGATTTATTGTGATTCGACATCAAATAAAACGAATCACGCTATGTAGATTTGAATCCTACGAATCGGGTTTGGAGACCCGCGTTTACGAAACTGAACTTAAGAGCGCTCTTATCCATGACAGGAGATACGACTGTTACTGTAAGAAAAGTAATTTTCACCCCCAAATACGTCTTGCATACATATAGTATGCAAGACCAGAAGATTATGTCCAATTTTAATCATCTCAACGAATCCCCGCGGTACTGGCCCATGGGAGAAGACTAGGGTAGGGATGACCAGGATTTGAACCCGTGACATTTACCCAAAACAAACGCGCTACAAGGCTGCGCTACATCCCTTTTCAAAATTGTGTACAGTGCATTGTACAAAATCCCTGTTATGGGTTTCCATATCGTCATTTTCTCCGCCATTTGATATACATCTCTGTCATTCTTCTTTTTGGTTTTGTGGTTCAATATAATAAAACGAATATATACATCTGAACCCTAACGTCATAAAAAAGTAATATTTATCAGTAAGGTCCAGGAAACAGGGATTAGGATGTTTTTTCTTTTCCAAAAAAAATAGAAAAAAAATCTATTGCTTCATTGTACATATCTATTTAGTAGCGAATCATGTTAGATAGGACTTCTGTGTAAAAAACTCAAATGATCTTGAACTACAGCATCTGACCATATAGTATTACAATCGATAATAGAAGAAGGAGGATTTCAATGCGAGATAGAAAAAAAATATCTCCCGTGGCACTGTGCTAAGTACTCTATGGTGGGGTCCTTTAGCAGGCCTATTGATGGAAATAATCGGTTTTCCGGAGCCTGCATCCCCCTTTTTTATTCTAGGCTATGATGGATATGCGGGAAGAAATGAATAAAATTAGAGCACCAATTCTCAAGTGACTAAAATTCTAAGTCGGCCCTATGTTTTCAGTTCTTTAGGGGATAGAAAGGAAAAGAAAAAAGTGTGATTGAACCTAAGCCAAAAATGGTATGACGGAAGATGAATTTTGGAGAACAGAAATGAAAATGTGGATTCCAGTCTACGGCGACAGTTCACAAATCATAGCGGAAGAAGATATTTAACTTAAAAATAAATAAAATAAATATTAATAAAATATTGAGATTAGGATAGGAACAATGAGAGTTAGAAAGAAATGGTATTATTTAATTATTACCCATTAAAATTATACTTGAGATCTATACCTTTTATTATTCTATTACAAAAATTGTACTCCATTAAGATAATATTAATGTAATCAAATTATCATATATAATGAATGATAATTGCACCGAAAGAACTTAGCCAACAATTCATTCTAGTCTGAACTTCTATCGATTTTTTTTGTTTGTTCTATTCTTCTTCCGCTCGGATCGAAAATAGAAGAGTTAAGCCGATCCAAAATTCAAAGGAGGTTATGGCCAAGGGAAGGTAAAGATGTCAGAGTCAATAGTTATTTTTGGAATGTACAGTTGTTGCCGAACTGATGTCAATAAAGAATCGCCAGGTATTTCTAGATCTATTACTCAAAAGAACGACACAATTTACGCCTGGTCGACTATTAGAATTGAGAAAATTTGGCGCTATTGTAACAAGCATACGATTCATGGAGAAATAAAGAAATAGATCGAACAGAAAACGCAGTGTGCGCTCGCCAGAAGGGAGCAATTAACATATATTACATACTATACATAATGTATACAAAATCCAAAGACTATTTTGTCGGATCTGAACTGAATGAAGAAAGAAATATAATTTCGGAAAAAATTAAGGAATAAAACATGGCTAAATATCCAAGGCAAATTTGGTCGTAAATCCAAGCGATCTTTCGTAGGGTTTGCCCCATTGGGATGGGGGATCGAATCGGATTATAGAAAATGAGTTCAATTAGTCGAGTTATTAGGGAAACACAGGCAAAATATTATGGCGGTAGTGTGATAGATTGACTTTGAAACAACAAAACGATTAATTATATGCCATACAAGCAAGCCAGTATTTTATCTTTTGTACCTTTTCTTAATAATGATGAAAACAATTTGAAGAGACCAGTCGATCCCAGAACTAATGGTCATAGAACAAAAATAAATAGACAGACTTCTTCAAGACTCAAAACTCCATGTAACTCACGCTCCGATGAGTTGTGTTCGAAAGGCTCGAATTAGAGTGGGTTCCGGGTGTTATTTATAAGAACAAAAAAATGGAGAAAATTTTTTGATGAAAAATATTCAGTTCAGTCCTATTACTATCATAATGTTAGTTTATCATTTTCCGGAGTTCCCTTTCCGGGGAATTCGGTTCAATCATTCCTGTACTGTATATACTTTAGAATTCTTACTTTAATTACTTTAGATCTACTCATTGATGATCTTGTTGGAAATATGTAAATGACAATCTTATTGATAGAGCATTTGTTGCAAGGTTTTTTACGATTAAAGAAGAAATCTGCGCTTGTACAGTATGGTATTATCTACTAAACGATACAATACCTTATGCTACGAGTTACTGCTTATGGGACGTGATCCCAACGACGGAAAATCCCCTTGTGCCTGCCGCATCGATGAGAGGAAGGCCAATAGCTCTTCATTCTTTCTGTTGAGTAATCGGGAGTATCTTGATATGAGCTCCTCTAGAGGTTGATGCAAAATACAACGCATTTTGTGCGAGTCCCGAGCTGTATATCCCGTATACTCTGGTCATTGAATCAAATTAAAAACCTTAAATGGAATAACTAATTGATTTCCCCCCCCCCCCCTGATTCTTTCAGCATCCTTTCCCTCTCAACGGTCGATTAATAAACAAACGGAGGATTCCGATATATAAAAATATAAATTCCAATGGCTTTTGCTACTAAGACCTACCTGACCACCAACTTTGTTATTCGTCCAGGAATTTCACCTGCAAATAAGAAATTCTACATGATAATAAAAAAAAAAATAGTGGGTGCCATCGTTTCTATGGTTCTTCTGAAACGGTTGAGGTCCGCTCTATACACCCGGAGCCTTTCTTTCATTTAACCAAATGGTTAGTGTGAACGTGTATAGTTCACACTCGTGGCTCTTACCATCAATTATAGAGTAATAGCTCTTTCTTATCAATAAGAGTATCTAACAGTGGACGGCATTTAATTAGGAAAGTGGCTAGGGAGCGACCCTCTAGTCCGATCTTTAACAATAGGAGCATAATCTTTGCTTTATAATACCTTTCCTCCGCTTATGGATATACGAATTTGCTACCATATGGGGAATTGATTCTTCATCTCAAAAATCTAGGTGATGGATTTGCAGCCAATGGAAACCATAAATTCCATACACAAATAGGTATATGATAGATCTTGTCTTTACCTATCATTGGTACAGGTCATGGACACTGGAAAAAATGTCTCATTTGTTCAAGCATGATCGGAAACGAGTCGCACCTACAACCCTAGTACATGTTCCTCGGACGCTGAGGACATCCTTAAGAGCGGGAGATTCGTAACATGTTCTATGGCTGTCTTGCGTTTCAAAGTTGTGTAATAGTTGGCATGTCGTATCTATTATATATATATATGTCTCTATCGAATTAGGAATGGAATGGGTTGGTTTAGCCGATCTAACCTGATGATTGGATTGATGCTTATGAATGTTTCTATTCAATCACCAAAACACAGAAAATTCGAATAGTTTTGAAATGGATTTACCGAAATCCCGGTATTTTCATTGCGACCGACTACGAGATCAACAATGCATGAGCGTGGGATTCTGGTGCTGACATAAAAAACATCCCTTTCCATGTCTTCGGATACAACCCATTAAAGGCTTGCCCGTTTCTTGACATAAAACTTGTGAGGGTTTCACGAAAGTTTCCGGAGTTTTCCATTTCCAGGACAATTCCACTGTTCGTGATTAAGATAAAAGAAAATAGCAGGGATGAATCATGACACTAATTATTATGATATTGATATAACATCATGACACGGTCCCTATATCTCGCATGATTGGGTAATGTAAGGGATACAAAAAAAATAACAGAAGAAATGAACAACCGTACAGGCCTTTCTGTGCGTCATCGGCTCGCAATGGAATTACTTTTCCTTCTCTTCTATGTCTATTCTAAAGAAAAGGAAAGAGAATCATCTGATTCAGAGTCGTGAATGACCATTACCACCCTTCCTTCGTAGGAGTCACAACAATACTATGAGGTTCTGGCTTATACAATTTATTCTCCCGTCTGTGTTAGCAATACCAAGTGCCTGTCTGATACGATTCAAATAAGGGGAAAAACTGATCGTGTTTTTCATTTTCGTACTCGTCCAATAAACATAAATATCAGAAAGAAAACTTCTGGTGTGGAAGAGAAAAAAGAAAATGGTTGTGACGCTGAAATGTACCCCCGCCACATATAAATAAAACAAAGCGGAAATAACTGGTTTCATACTACTATCTCGATACAAAAATCTCCTGTTATTGTGGAAAAAAACAATAATGTTTGTCTTTCAATCGAAAACTCGAAGGTGCCATGCTTATTATTATTATTTCATATTCAATAGGGCGAAGGCCATAGGTCTTCTTTTTTTTTTCAAATAAAAACTCATTGGCGCAAGCGTGAGGGGAATTGGCTAGACGGTTTGGTAATTCTCTACGCAGATGAAAGATCCATAGAAGCGGCTAAACCCCATGCATATTGGATGCCACATCGGGTCGGCACAAATGAATAGTATCATAAATAGCTTATTCCTGATACGAACCATCGCCTGGAGAGTTATAAACAAAAAAAGATCCCTAGTATTATCTCATATGAGATATACCTATGAGACCAACAATTTGATTTGAGGATTCGCATTAACCTCTTGACTTAAAAAAAGGAATATTTCTCGATGAGTCGTTGATTAGACAAAATGGTTATTTAGGAAACTGTAACGAGTCACATTGGATGCATTACGGTTCAAAAAAATTGCGAAAAAAGAAAAAAAGAATTCAATGGTCGCTTCAAGTTTTTTTTTTTCTGTAATAGGTTTTTGTTCTCTAATAAAGATTCCATTTTTAAAAGACAGAGATGAGTTTTGGCTCCTTAACTAAAAAAAGAATTTTTACTGAACTTATTGAATATGATGAACAAAATCTTACATGATGATTGTTTCATCCGACATTCCAAATCACGATGGTAATTTCTTGTTTCTGAACTGGGCCTTTTCAATCCTGTAGTTCATGTTCTACTCGGAAAAAGATCTGTCCGAATTCCTTGCACATATAGGGCAAATGGTCTCAGTACCACTTCTTTTGTTACGACTTTTTTTTTCAGTTACGGTCATGCCTCTCCCAATCATTCGATGGACTCATCATACTATTCCGCGGGTTATGGTTGGACGTTGGAAATCACTTCCTATTAAGAAGGATAAGAAACGTGTTGATACAAGCGGTAACAGTACATACATGGATACCCAAATTGTTGTAGTTTTTGAACGGGAGCCTGCGAACTTTATTCCTTTATGTTATTTTATTTTTCAAAGCAAGCCAAATTCTCCTAATTGCTCCTCTAAAATAAATAAAGGGATTAATGGCACTTAACGTCTCCGATGATGAGGGTTCCACTCAATACATATCTTATAGGCGAACAGACGGATATTTCGACGAGTGGGGAGAAACGGGTAAATTCCATCGAAACCAAAATGTCTGCCACAGTCGCACCTATAAGTCAACCCCAAACTGCATCTTCCTCTCCAGGCTCCGAAAAAGGTACTTTGGAACACCCAAAGGGAAGTAAAATTAAATGAAAAAATTGCTGAGTACTATACTTCACTTAATGTGGAAACATAACAATGGCTTTATCGGCTTCACTCCCTTTTTCTGTTATTGATTTAGACATAATTTTATACCCCCCCCCCTTGAAAATGGAAGGTTATTTTATAGAGTAAGACAGAAGTGAATAAAGAAAAATTAACAACGGATCAAGCGTTGGAGGAATAAACAAGTATCTACAGCATTCGTTTCC
Organism: Musa balbisiana; assembly: GCA_004837865.1. Lineage (NCBI taxonomy): Eukaryota > Viridiplantae > Streptophyta > Magnoliopsida > Zingiberales > Musaceae > Musa > Musa balbisiana. The sequence goes on along the minus strand of PYDT01002460.1, from coordinate 2,610 downwards.
CTAAGTAGAACTAATCCTCCCATGGCGTATTGGTACTTATCGGGTTATAGATAGATCTGCTTTCTCCTTTTTCGTACGAACAGAATGTCCAGATTTTCAATGGACGGAATAAAAAATTAACCCTTCTCATACTGAATTACGACAAAGGTAGATACATAGTATAGTCGTTTCCAATGCGATAAAATAAAGTGACATAGTGTATATTTTTCTTTGATAAAGGGGTATTTCCATAGGTTGCTTGGTATAGTGTCATATATGTCGGATTGAATGATCCCGGTTCGATTGCTTTCTGTCCATAAATGCATACAGCACTAAGTTGCTGGTGGGGCCGGTTTTCGATGGCTTATACGATTATAGCGGTTTTTGATCCCTATGCCCGCGCTTGATCCCAATGTTGGAGACAACGGTATGCCGTTATACTCCTCATGACTCGTTTAGCAATAACCAATTCGTGGGGTGGTTGGAGTATTTCAGGATGGAACGTATACGAATTCCCGGTATTTGAGTTATGAAGCGTTTGTGGCAGGGGCACATTACTTGTGTTTCTGGCTTGGCTTCTTGGAAGCTATCTGCGAATGGGGTATTGGGAACTAGAAATATTCATGTGATGAAAGCGTAGGGCAAACATGCTTTGATGCCTAAGATCGCGAAAATCATTTATTTCTCTCAGGGTTGTGCTGCTTTGGCTTTGGCGCATTCATGAAACAGGTTTGTAGGTCGGAATCGGGTGTCCGATCCTATGGACTAACTGGAAAAGTACAACCTGTAAGTCCAGCGTGGGGGCGCGGGAAGGCTTTGAGCTTTTTGGTTCCCGGAGAGGAATAGCCTCTCTATCATATTGCAGCGGGTCCATGGGCATATTAGCAGGCTTATTCCTCTTAGTGTTCCGTCCGCCTCAACGTCTTACAAGCGATACGTATGGGCCAATATTTGATGGTGAAAACGTACTATTCCAGTAGTTATCGCTGCTGTTTTTTTTTGCAGCTTTCGTTGTGGCTGGAACTAGTGGTATGGTTCAGCAATCTACCCCAATCGGAATTATGTGGTCCCATCGTTATCATGGGGATCAGGGTACTTTCAGCACGAATATATCGAAGAGTTAGGACGGACTAGCCCAAAATATGCGTTTATGCGGGAAAGCTGGTCTAAAATTCCCGAAAATTAGCTTTTTATGATTACATTCGGAAGAATCCAGCAAAAGGGGGCATTATTTCAGCAGGGTCAAATGGGACAACGGGTGCACTAGCGTGGGGGTTAGGACCCACCCCGGTCTTTAGAGAGAAATGAAGGGCGCGAGCTGTTGTAGTCGATATGACTACCTTGTTGAATACCATTTCGGTAGGTTGGTAGATGGAGACGAATGGTTTAGAGCCGATGTTCCTTTAGAAGGGCAGACAGATCAAAGTATGGTTGAACAAGTAGGGTAAAAACTGTGGAGTTCTTATGGTGGCGAAACCTCATGGAGTCAGTTATAGTTGACCTGTGACTGTAAAAAATTTTAATATGCTAGACTTGCCAATTAGGTGAATTTTTGAATAGATCGGGTACTTTGAATGCTGATGCCGTTTTTCGCAGCAGTCCAAGGAGGTTGGTTCATTTTGCCATGCTAACGTTGCTTGATCTCTTGTCGGACCACATTTGGCATGGCGCTAGAAAGACCTTGTTCAGAGATGTTTTGCTGGCATTGATCCAGATTTGGATGGCTCAAGTGGAATGGAGCATTCCAAAAAACTTGGAGATCCAACTACAAAGAGACACGTAGTCTGATACAACATTGCTCTGGTTATCTTTGCATCTTTTTTGATTTGACATAGGGTTAGGGTACTGAAGAAGTCTTGAACTTGAATACACCAGCTTTCCATTTGCTCTACTTCTGATATGGTAAATGATGCCAACTGAATAGGTGTGGAAGAGACTAATTGTAAACCACGATCGAATTGGAAGCATTGGTTTATACATGCCTTTAGTATCGACTTTAGGGCTAATTTTTTCGCTATCTTTTTCGCGAACCGCCTAAGGTTCCAACTAAAACAATGAAATAATTTTTCATTATCTAATTGAAGTAAGAGTCTAACAATATTGGCGAGGCTCAATGACTTCAACTAGCTCCCCGTGTTCTTCGAATGGATCTCTAGTTGTTGTGAGGGTTTGCCCAAAAGCGGTATATAAGGCGTACCCAGTAACGCTTACAAGGTAAACCAGATATGGAAGATGGCGACTAGGGTTGCGTTTAAATTTTTAGACAATTTCAAGTCACAATGGATCTTACGATAAGATAGTTATTTACAACTACAACGGAATGTATACAAAGTCAAAAGATCTAACCAAATGATTAAATAGGATTATGGCTACACAAAAACGGTTGAGGATAGTTAAGATCTGTGTTTTGCAGACACAAACTACGTAGGGAAATGTATTGACACCATTGAATTCGGAAATATGGTAAGTAGCTCCGGGCCGGGGGGACTACCCATTAATGGGCAGTCGCAAGGCCCTACTTTACGGTATCCTATCTATTATTGGAAATTTCTAATTCGTCGTTTTCCTGGATGGAATTACAATGAGTTAAGTTTAGAAGACTTTGAAAGTCCAGTTTTCAATCAAAAAAAT
>PYDT01002240.1:0-13988 GCA_004837865.1 Musa balbisiana | reverse complement strand
TCATTTTCATATGTTTACAAGACTACAAGTTGAAAAGTAAAATAGCAGTGTAAACGTTTACCCAAAGATTAGATTCTTTCATTAGTACATATCTGAGAGGGTGTAAAAGATTCAACTGTATGGAGTTTCATTACTGTATTGTATTTATTACCATGCCTAGATACAATCAAAATCAGTGGCCGGTTAGGAACACCAAAGTGCACAAAGGATTAGTAATAGAGATACTGTAAAGAGTATAAAAAAAGAGATATTCTACATAAAAAACAAAAAAAAAAATTAGAAAAAAAATAAAAAACATGAATAACGAAATCAAAATGGGACTTTAAGTTGGTAGAAATGTATCAAGCAGACTTCCCTACGATTCCGATCTAGAGTCTGCTCGATGCAGATTTAAATAATGACCTATCCAGAAACGAATACAGCCCTTATTCTTTTTTGTCTCCTTGATTTTTTTCAAAGTACCCTCTTAGAGATAGAAGAACAGGAACAACAAGAAATGGATGTATAACGATGTAATAAATCAGATCATGAATAAAAAAAGGTATTTATTATTTATTCTTTGTTCCATCAATATGGGTGGATGGAATTTGTTTATCACAATTAATGGACCAATTCTAATCTTTATAATTCTTTAGATTATTGATAAACGAGTTTTTTATGAAGTCGGGCTGAGTTATTACCGAACAAAGAAAATACATTTTTCTATCATAAGGGAATGAGGATTAATCCGCAGCCTTTTTTTTTTTTTTTTTTTTTTATATAGCAAACGGAATTCATTGGTTTTAATTTGGACTCTCTGATATATCGTTATTCGTAGTTACACCAAAAGAAAGGGGTGGGTGATAATATCGAACCGGTCTACATTTATTGTGGCCACTAATACTAATATAATCCGAACCGGGATCACTAACTAATACTAATATAAAAAATATCTAATAGAAAAAACTGTTCTTTTGCTGTATACTTTCCCCGGTTCCATTGCTACCGCGGGCCCGTACCAATCGATTCGGATCATATGGATATCCCTTCACACAACATAGGTCATCGAAATGATCTCGGACGACTCCCTAAGCACGAAAGCCCGGATCTTAGAAAATGATTCCTATTTGAAGGGATAACCGCATGTATAAGCTCACACTCACCCGTCATTTTGATCCAATTTCGGGATTTTCCTTGGAGGTCGGGAAGGCATTGATGTAATATATCGAATTCATACAGAAGACAAGGTTCCCTAATTGATTCAACGCTGGGGTAGGATAAGGAAGAGGAAACACACCGAAATTTTCAATAGTACTTTTTTGTTTGTGATCGAAAAATAATCTGATTTATTTCGTACCCTTCGCTCGATGAGAAAGGGGCAGATTCTACAGAACTCCAACAACCCCTGGGAACTTAAGGATGATGGACGGGAATAAAAAGAAAGAGAGTGAAATAAAATCGAATGAAATAAAGAATAAAGCAAAAAAAAATAAGTATATATTCAAATAATAGAAGCTATAAGAGCCCAATTCAAATGAACAAATTCAACTCGAAAAGGATCTTTCGGATTCCTCGAAAAATAAGGGCAAGGGGATTGATCGAGAAGATTTCTTGTTCTTATATGATCGTGCTTTGATCCGCATGTTTGGAAAAACGAATATCTTCCCCTTTGTCATAAAATGGAAAGTTTCAATTGAACATGACAACTTGACTGACTTGCTCTAGTTTACGCTTCGGGACGGTAGTGGAATAATGGAGGGATTCTCGAACGAAAACAGGACTCCAATTACTTCGAAAGAATTGAACGAGGAGCCGATGAGTGGAAAATCTATTACGGTTCTGTAGAGTGACAGTATGTACTTATCTGTCAACTTTTCCACTATCACCCCCAAAAACCAACTCTGCCTTACTAAAGTTGCCCAGTACGATAACCCTCTGGATTTGAAATCACTGCTTATATACCGGTATTTGCCATAATTTTTACAAGAACATCTGTAGTTTATTAAGAGAGGAAGGGTTAAGGATTTACCCGGTGTGAGATATCACATTGTTCGAGGAAACCAAGATGCTGTCGGAGTAAGGACGTCGACAGGGCGTTCTAGTGCGTTTGTAGATTCTATCCAAGATTTGGTATCATTTGATTATGCATGTGAATCGCTAGACATGTGAAGTGTATGGTAACCCAGAACGAAATTTTCGTAAGGGGACTGGAGCAGGCTACCTGAGACAAAAGATCTTCTTTCTAAGAGATTCGATTCGGAACTATTATATTTCCAGGTCCAATCTTGAATCTTTCAAGGTTTTCCCTTACTTTGTCCGTGTCCAACAAACATTTCGAAATACATGACTTTTTTTAAACAGTCCGAGTCAAATAGCAATGATTCGAAGCACTTTCTTTTTAGCATTACACTATTCGGAAACCTAAGGACTCGACCGATGGATTGTAAAATCCAGGATTTCCATCCTAGCAAAAGGAGGGAAACGGATACTCAATTTAAAGTGGTCAACAGAATTCCATACTCGATCTCCTAGATTACATATAGACTCTGTGGAAAGGCCGTTTCGATGAAAGTCGTATGTACGGCTTGGAGGGAGATTTTCATATCTTTCGAGTCCACCCTCACATATGGGGTCAAAAAGCCAAATAAGTATTCGTTTTAGCCCTTATAAAAAGAAAACTGATTCTTGAACCTCTTTCACGCCCAATGTCACGTCGAAGTACTGCAGAAGAAAAAAAAAAAATTTTGCAAAATCCCGATCCATTTTAGTCGAATCGATTAAGTCATTTGTGTTAACCGTATTCTGAAACACGGAAAAAATCATTGGCTTATCAAATTATCTATCGAGCCATGAAAAAGATTCCACAAAAGAACAGAAACAAATCCACTACTGTTTTTACGTCACGCAATATCTGGATACTCCGATCTAGCAGTAAAAGCAATACTTTTAGTCGTATCGACCCATCAAGTTCCTATTGAAATAGGATCTCACAAGGAAAAGCACTTGCATTCGTTTGTTTTAGGGCCTCCCGAAAACGTCCGGTCGAAATAGGGCTTTCAAATTTAAGTTCCGAATTAAGTATATGCTGCCACAGGAGTGCGATGCCATCCCCAAAAGGAAGAGACTCATATAATTGCAGGGCAAATAGAGCTTTTGCACATTTTCGTTAATTCCATGACCAGTATCTATATAGACCAGGATCCTACATCTCACGGAAAAGAATCCATAGAAAAGAATCGGACGATATCTTTCTCGAAACAAACCAAAAGGAAAAGAAAGATGAAACATAAATCATGATCACTAAGCCCTCCTCGGGGGCTTGCTTAGACTAAGAAAGATGAATCTTAATTGAAATATCTGGAATAGGTTTATCCTATCATGGTATTCCCGTAATTCCCATTCAAAAATAGAAAGTTCGATACAATTGGGACTTTTTCGAGATTTGGATGCAGTTACTATTCATTCATGATCTGGCCATGTACAAAGAAACTTATTCTCGATTCTACGAGAAGTTTTTTATGAAATCGTTTTCATTATTGTCTTCTCTTCCATGGAAGTTTCATTTTCCAGAATGTATCCCTAATTTTCGGCCTCCATCTTCTTCTGATGATCGATTCAACCTCGATCAAAAGGATAGACGTTGGTTCTATTCATCTCTTCAACAGTTTATAATAACATAACGTCCCTATATGTTCCGATGGAAGACGAACTATATTTATCTTTTCGGAAATTTCCAAACGAACAATTTCAATGAAGAAAAATTTTCAATTTCTTATTTTACTATGTTCAACAACTCTATGTATTTCCTCTATCCGTAGAGTACATTGATGGGACAGAAATGGCTATAACATAGTTCTGTTATTCGTATTAACAGCTACTCAGTATGAATGTTTTTATGTGGTGCTACGATTTATAACTATCTTTGTAGCTCCAGAATGTTTCAGTTTATGTTCTACTTATATTCTTGATAATACCAAGAATGTCGTCCTAATGAGCGCTAATGAAATATTTACTCATGGGGTGGGGCAAGCTTCTTCTCATTCGGTTCTGGTTTTCTTTGTTCTCTGGCTATATGGTTCATCTGTGGGAGATCGAGCTTCCGAATAGTGAAAATGGTCTTTATCAATACCAATGTTACCCCCCGGAATTTCCATTGCCGCTTATACCATACACTGTAGGAATTGGGTTCAAGCTTTCCCAGCCAGCCCCTTTTCATCACTGGCGCCTGACGTATACGAAGGAGTGCGGTTCGTTCGACAAATTCCTACTCTATATCGAGCTCTGATAGTTTGGATTTTTCAAACTCATACACCATTCAGAGAAATCCTATCCCCACCTTCGGACCAAGACATAACTTTTTACCAAAAGTTTATTGGTGATTCTTTTTTGTTCAAATTAACAATTAAAGTAAGCAGGTCAGAACAACGAATCTCTTTATGATCAACGATCCATTTTGCAGTTCGTTATTACGGTATTTCCTACAACAGACGGACTAATGACGTAATACAATTCTTGCATTATCGATTGTAGATGCTACTAGTTTGGGTCTTCCTCCTTCAGAGCTCGAGTTAATAGGAGCATCACAACGTTGACAAAAGGATCACCCTAAAACAAAAAAAAAAAAATAAGATGACTCATCTCTGGCATTGAGGAACTAATCAACTCAGATGGTTCTATTTCTCAATCTTCTGACTTGCTCCTACTGTAACCAAGGTCGACGTATGAAAAAGTCATCATTCACAACCACTGATGAAGGATTCCTCGAAGTTAAGGATGTAGTAATCCTTTTTTAAGAATCGAGATTCGGTCCTTAATACATCCCCCTAGGAGTACATCAAAAAGTAAAGAATTGATTCTTCTTTTATCACTTAGGATCCGCCTTGCGAGATGAAATGTCTCCCACTGTGCAGGGCGGTTTTGAATGAGATGAAAGAAGTGAGGAATCCTCTTGTTCGATCGGACTCTCCCACTCCAGTCGGTTGCTCCTTTCATTTCTGTTACTACAGTAGCCTGGCTTCAGCTTCACCACCGGTGGGCGTTTTCCGATATTGCTCTTTTTATTTCTCCATCACACGAATGGCATCTTCTCTGGAAAGCCTAGCGATTCCTTAGCTGATATTGGGGAATTCTCCTTGTCTATTACTCAACCGCATGAAACGTATGCTTCATAGTCGTCCACCGGTCAATCGGATATTGTATTTGGAATAATTGTTGGAGACTCAAACTGATGGATATGCAAGGTCATGATAACTATATGTCTTTCTCATATGCCATGAATCTAGGAACTTTTGCTTGCATTGTATTATTTGGTCTACGTACCGGAACTGATAACCTTCGAGATTATCAGATTATACACAAGATCCTTTTTTGGCTCGCTCTAGCCCTATGTCTCTTATCCCTATGGGTCTTCCTCCACTAGCAGTTTTTTCGGAAAACTCCATCTATTCTGGTGTTGATGGCAGCAGGCTATATTTCTTGGTTTCAATAGGACTCCTTACGAGCGTTGTTTCTCTCTACTAATTATCTAAAAATAATCAAGTTATAATGACTGGACGAGTCAAGATCCCCCTTACGTGCTAAATATATAATATCTCCTTTAAGATCAACATTCCATCGAATTGAAGTATGAGCTGGAGTTGTGATAGCATCTACTAACCAGGGAATTAGCATGACCAAATTCTCTGCCATTGCTCAGGATACCTCGTAGCTTCTGGTCTATTTCTTAGTTCAAGATCCCTCTTACTAACTTGAATAACAGAATTAGTAGATCTGTTCCGCCCAACCCAAAATGGAATGGTCCTTGGTTATGACTTATTTTTTTTATAATCATGGACCGAGCTCTCTACTTCATCAGATTATAATGTCATTCCAGCCGGCCCATACCGGAATATTGGTTATGTACATTCTATTTAGGAGATGGTCATCGGCGTATGTAATAGATAACTATGTTTTCCATATGGGATCGCTACGTCGTTACTTCTATTATGATTAGGATAGCGTATCCGTCCCTGCTTTGACATATCATATCATCGGTATTTGGTCCCAATATTCACTTCTTTTTTGGCTTCTATAATCGAGAATTTTTGATTGTACATTCTTTTTGATATATATCGCTGTCTCCTCCGGATAATTCAAATCGAAGCAATTTGTGTCTGACCCGGCCTATATGAATACCCGATCGATAGATATCCCAACACGCCACCTTTGCATATATTCCTATATCACATTAATAGTATCAATATTCATGGAATACGATTCACTTCAAGATGCCTGAGGTGCATGGAGCCACGCTAGCTGCACAATCTCGGTGCTAAAGGCTTGGAGGTTCGAGTCCTCTTCAAGGCAATAATTGAGAATGCTCATTGAATGGCAATTCAATAACAATTCGGATCTAATCACTATTGATATACCGAGTATCTTTATCTGTTATACGAAGTATCCGGCAATCCCCCGATCCGAGTCCGAGCTTTGGAATTGGAATAGGTTCGGCAGTGGGATCACGAAATCTTGGCGACTTCTCATATGCTATGAATGAGGATCCCCGTGGAAATCGTCCGCCCCGCCCCACCCCCGATTATATGATTCAATAGGATCACACAAGGGAATGCTAAAAACCTCTGGTAAAATACCCACCAGTACCCATAACCCAGCAGATAAAGTACATTATATAGTCCGTTTAGGGATTGCGACTTACTCCATTCAGTGACTTTTGGCACTGGACGTTCCAAATGGATCGGTCGGTGAATTAGAGAATAAACAGACGTCTTGTTGGAACAGACGTCTGTTTTCATCCGCTTCTCTCCTTCAGGCCTATCCGAAAGAGAAACCATTACCTCTTGTCTGAATATTCTGAATAGTACGAACGGCCTCCGTGGATTCTTTGACTTTCGGACCAAAACACTTAGAATTAGGCTCGTCACCGGAATATGTATTATCCAGATGGGATCTTCCAATTGAGAGATCCATCGCCTTAGACGAGAGAAAAGGTCTATCTATTTTCTTTAGTTATTCAGTTAACCAAGATTCGTTTATTGAGCAATAGCAACAAGCATTTCTCGGACAATGCGTATTTTTTATTTCCGATGATTTACAGGTTTCATAATGGTGAAATTGTTTGGATGTAGTGAGTATAGACTCTGTTGTTTCGCCGTTCCAGAATTCTTGTTTTAGCAGTTCCATATCAATCCATACATAGTGTTTGATCTAAGATTTCAATTCTTCCATGTTCAGCAGTAGCTATTGTTCCATTAGCTAAGTCCAAATTGGAATAAAAATGTTTTCACCTCCTACCCCCCGGCCAAGCCTGTTTCCCTTAATCCCTTTTCCTGGCGACTATCTTTATCGGCTAAGGAATGGAAATCTTTCTCCTGTTTACATGAATCAAATGTTTCTTTTCATCGAGAAAAGCTCCTTCCTCAACAATTGTTTTGTTTTATTTGATCCAATTATCGTTTCCGTTAGATAGGAACAGATTTGTAAATCTGATAACTCTCGGTAGAGTATTAGAAGGAAAGATCCATTAGATAATGGACATTGCTTCTAACCATCTCTGGCGATGACTCAACAATTCGGTCACCTTCTTGCGTATTCTTGATGACCAGCATTAGACATCGATGTAAAGGTTTTTGTTTGGGAATTAATAAGCACCTTTGACATCGCTTCATCTGCAAAAGAATTTCTCGACGTGAAAACCCAGAGACAAAGGCTGATTCTTTGAATAGGACAAAGTGAATGATCCGCAGGGTCCCAAATGAATTGCTTACTCGAAACAGCCTTGTTCTTTGGATATCTTCTCGTGTCCCTGGTACTGCAGGTTTTCACTCTGCAAGAACTCGACCTTCTCTTGAATCTCATCCTCTCATGATACCGGTCCGCTTTCCCCGAGTCCCGATAGAGAAAGTGGGCTTTTCATACAATCACTAGTTGCCACAAGGGCGCCATATTCTAGGAGCCGCAACTATGTGATTGAATAAATCCTCCTTAGCTGTTGCAGGTCGACGACCTCTCCGCTTCTTCAAACTCCGATTGTATTTTTTCATTATAGAATCGGCTGATCACGTAGAACACATCTGTTTTGCATCAGATCTAACTGTTCGTAACCGAAATAATTTCACTTCGTTATTATCAAACTGACTGCAATTTTCCTGTCCGTAGGGTCCCACCAGAGTCGCCTTCTACTTCTAATATCCATGAACTATCAGAAGCATTCTCATTCTCAACGATCTATACTGAAGTGATCGATGTTTTTCATCAGTCCGGTGAAGACCAAGAAAAGCTCTGAGCGACCCGATCCGGCGAACACTCAAAAGAAATAAAGAGTATCGTTAATTTCTTCATGCTCGTTCCAAGTCTCGAAGTACCTTTGTAACAAAAAGAATCCCCTCTGTCTCTTCTTCATATATATAGTATGGATCTATTTGTCAATTCCTTAAGGTACATTTTGTGCAACACCCTTCCGTATCTGATAGAAAAGATCCCTCTCCTGAACCGATCTTACTGGGATCGCAAATCCAAGTTTTGTCTATGAAGACTAATCTTACTTGTATTAGTTTTCTCATACATTGAATTTCTTCTTTGTAATAACTAATTGATAGGGCCGCTTGAATAAGTGCTAAAGATCCTCGTACATTGAACCAGGTTAGGACCTGCCAATCCGTTAGAGGGAACTTTTCTTTTCCACGTGACATCCCCTAATGGGGGGGGTGGGAAAGAATGAAAAAGTTGCTTTCGTGTTGCCGGAATAAGACTCCTTCGTATCTTAATGCAATGTTATTTAATTTTATTCGGAGCTATAGAGCGGGTCCCTTTTTGGGGAATATGATCGAAGCAATAACAGAAATTTCTAGTGGAACATTCTTTCACAACTCTGGAGAGATAGTTCTCTAATAGACCGAGGGATAAGTAATTCGACTCATTCATATACAGATCATGAATGTTTGGAATCCATATTATGCAAGGAGACATTGCTTTTGCTAATTCGAATTGAAAGGTGAGAAAGGTGATATCAAATCGGTCTATTTTCGGCGTCATATACATACGTAGCAGTCCAGTAAAAGGTCATAATTCCATATCGTCACTATCATCAATATCGATATCGTCACTATCATCAATATCGATATCGTCACTATCATCAATATCGATATCGTCACTATCACTATCATCAAAATCGATATCATCAATAAAATAATCTTTAGGATTGGGTCATCCGGGAACTGGGTTCGGAAATACCGTAATGAAGGAAATAGGGGTTTGTCGCTAGGTATTTGACCAAATAGGATCGTCCAGTTCCTATAGAACCTATCACTAAAATACTCCTAGAAGGGGATAGGGCTAAGCGACGAAACAGGTTTTCCATGAGATGGGAATGAAAACGATAGACCACAAGAGGTTTGGGAATAAGTAATTGTCTGATAATGAGCAAGGAATATCCGTCTTTATGCTAACTAAACAGGATCCATTGAACTCATAATTCATTTATATGGTCAACTAAGATCGTAAGTAAATTGATCCCGGTTTGTTCAATCATTTGATAACCAGAGTCATTCTTGATAAATGATCACTATGAGTCAGACTCAATGAATTGACAATCCTTTTTTCTGTCGTTAAGGTGGAGAACTGAACCAAGAATTCTCTTCTTCATCATCAATCGAATCACTGTTCGCGACCCAGGATTCTATTTTCTCATCAATCCAATCACGTTCACCTTTTTTACTTTTCTTTCAATGAATAGATCTCTTACTTGTACGACTTAGATGTCTCGTATTTCTCGAAAAAGTGATTCGATTGATGGGATTTGGTATGATACTTATGAGATTTGAGGGAATTTGATATGTAATTCTGAGATCGATGAGAAGTGTATTCAAATATGTTCTGCCTAGAAACGTATTGCTTTGACCCCACAAGCGACCAATAGCAGGTTGCCACCAAAGCAAAAGCAAACCCCCAGTATTTCTTCCAGAGAATCTCCTAATTGTTTCAGAACAACTAGAAAAGAGATTCTTTAACCAGAAAAGAATTCAGTTCAGATGTAGGATACCCATCCAAAAAGTTTTCGCAACTCAATATGTATGATGGATCATCCAAAGATTTGATCTTTTCTAACTCTGGCTGTAACTCACTAGAGGCTTGGGAAACAAAGAGAGATGTTATACGAACAGATATCCAGCAACAAGAAGAAAGGAAAAAGCTTGTGAATAGGGAATCAAACTCCGAGCATTTGTTGTCTCATTGTGCCATATCAATGGAAGGGGACTTCATTATTAGATGACGCATTTCTTCGGACAGAAGAAGATGCTGGAAACCTACCTCGAAATCTCAATTATCAGAGCCATGTGGACGAATCTTCTGAGGAATGGCCATGATATATTGTCATGATCATATCATGAAAATGGATCCAATTTTAAAATGGATACAAATTGTGACTGATACTTAGTATCGACATGGTTCTGAAAAACGTATCTAAAAGGGTGAAATTTTAGTATGTGCACTCTGTCGAAGTAAGGAACCATGGCATATATCGTTTGGAACGGATTCCATTTTGTTTGGAACAGATTCCATTTTGAGAGATTGAAAAAAGCACTATCTCGTGAAAGTTATATACATCTGCCGGTTCTCAACGGCATTTCTTTAGAGAGAAAGGACGCCGTTTTTTTCCTCTTGCCGGATGGTAAATATTTCTCAGAAAACCCCCCCAAAAAATTTTTTTGGGTGTGACAAACCACATGTTGAAATGAAACTAGATACGACGCAAGTTCTTCCCTTCTGAATCCGATAGATTTCATCTCTGAAAGAGGCTGACAATAAGTTATTAACCAAAATTGACTCTGTGTTTCTCTGTTAGAGGTTTGCAGAAATGTCTGCGATGAGTAAAGAGATGATACGAACGTGGCTTCGGATCGAATGTGAAAACGAAAAGATTTGTACAAGTTATACGTTTGTCACAACTTTGGGAAAATCTTTAGGTATGACTATGGTAGATACCTGTGACTCGATGGTGAAATAGTCTATCTCCAAAAAAATATGTGTTTTTTCCGACGCAAGAAGAAAAATTTTGTTGGCGAAGCTATGAACCCTAGTGAGGAATTGTCCATATGTAACCGCTCAAATTATTGTACGGGTCTTTTCCACATAAATAGGGGGAATCTTTTGTGACAATAGAACAGAAGGTGATTTGGATCATTCAAGAATCGAAGGCTCGATTTGCTTTATAAAAAGAAGATATCAATGAAATTCTATAATGTTTCACGGGATTTCAGCAATGTTCTCGATCATGGAATATCATGAGAAATAGGAATCCGTTGGTATAAAGGATTTCCTGCGATTATTTTAGTATAGAATGAGTCAATCATCCACTTGGTATCTTTTTGAAAAAAATGGGTAAGTTGTTCCTCATGATAAAGAATTCGGTCTTTGGACAGTTCCTGATCATCAATAAGAGGGTTTCAATTTTTCAATGAACGATTTGAACACTTTGTTCTAACAACTGATTGCGGAGTTGATCATTCGGACCTTCATTCACGGATGGGATCTCGGACTATGACTGGGGATATTCCGCTCCTCACAAAGAAAAGGGGAAGGGACTGGACCCAAAAAAGGGAACGTGACTTGGAACAAAAAGGGAAGAGTGATTGGACAAAAAGAAACGAAGTACGAAGTGACTTGGACAAAAGAAACGCGAAGGACGAGACAAACTTTTGTTTGGCGATAGCCTCGGACCACCAATCGAATATGATTAATAAGTACCCGACGAACAATACTGAAAACGGTTCTTTGTTCAGAAACGAAATGTTCCAATGTTCCTGAACTTCTTGCTCTCATTGGACACATTTGTATCTATATACTCGGATCCCGATTCATGGATCTTCGGTTCGAGAGAACAAAGGGATCAAACCAATTTCTTCTGACTCTTTTCTCAATTCGATAAATGTGGTTGATCGTATATTTCATTAAGTTATATGATCAGCGTATATCATTGCCGATTTGATCCCTTGAATTCCCATATTAGAGTTGCGATCGGATCTATTCTTAAAAAGATCGATTAGAGAACATTCTTATGTACCCCTAGGTGCTATATGGGATTTGAATCCGATTTCGGATCAATCGATATTGATTGACTGCATCCATTATGGTGGTTGAAGCAAATACCGTGTTTTTAGTTTTGGATCTTCAGAAATCATGTCCAGCAGTAGATCCGGACCGATTTTTTTTTTGATCCTCGATAAAAAGATTCCTTCTCCTTCATAAAAACAAGCGGCGGTAGAACATAAGATTTTTTTCGTGCCTTCTGGAGTTGAATACCTCATTCACGACTTTTTTGGCTCCAACCCGTAGAATCATAGAAAAGGCAAAAAGCCCCTATGATACACCAAGATCGGCCCGGTTTTATTGATAGAGGAATAGATCTGCCATTCTTGAAATCTCTCTCTGATTCAAAATCGTGGTTGTAACGTGTATCCCCTTTTGTTCAGGTCATGGAATAGATCAAAGCAATTCAAAAAATGGATTTTTTGTTCAATGAATGGAATCTTATTGGAACTGTCCAATCCGGCATCCTCGGAAAACATATCACACCCGGATCTGATGAAATAGGATGAATTGAGCCGGTATTTGTCAATACAATCATTATCTTGCAAATATCAACCATTCTTTATTTTCAATCGCCTGGAAGGGACAAAAGAAACATTCTGTTTGTTATTCAAAAATTTCTGACTTCTAGTGGACCTTCAATAGGATCGAACCCGATGAAGTTCGACATCTGTCAGAGGAAAAAAGAACGAATTGTCTCGTAGGATCCCAAGAAATTCTTCGATTTATTCGAAGCAGATGATATTCAATCTGCTGCCACGTTCCGTAATAGACGGGACATTGAGGAAGATCCAAAAGGCATTTCGGGAATCGATCTGATTCTATCTCTGTTCGTCCGTTTGAAGAAAGGAAGGATCCCAAGAATCGATCTTTTTTTAGTGCTGGAATGTCTGTTTGATGATCAATGGGGATATTCTGAATCCTCATTTATAATGGAATCGAAAATGATCTATGGATTGATCAGAGAATCCTTTCAATTGCAGAATCCTTACTTGAACGAAAATAGACTTGTGGAATCATATTGAATTTTGACAATAATCCGTACCTTGGCCTAAAAAAACGATACTTTTACCAACCAAACATTGTCTAACCAAATCAAATTCTCTCTCGATACGTTCTCAAAAAATCCGATTCGTGCTGATCTTCCCCCAACTAACGAAGAGATCTGGCGGAATTGCCACATATGAAATGAACACAATTTTTTTTTTTCTCCTTTTTTTACACGAAATACCACATTGTTTCTCGAGAAGAGATGGGAACAGGCTCAATTCATTTGATTGAATAGTTGCCTCAGCTCCTTGTTGTTTGAAGAACCCTCCCTTAATGGTCTTTTTCACGAAAAGCAGACATGAGGATAACAATCAAGTCTTTCCCTAAGATTTCGAATAGCTGTCCCAAAATAAAGGTGATTATGTTTCGCTTCTCCTCGGAGAAAGACGAGCAAAACAATTCCCCAATCATGTCCTTGCGGATCGGATCAATCCGATAGGATTAAAAAAGAAACTCCAAGATATCGCTCTCTTTCTCTTTGAATGAGTCTTAATTCCAGCTACGGTTTCATTAGTATCTTACAAACAGAATCCCTCTTTTTCCGATTCCGGTGCCTCCACCACCGCGAACTCCGGTTAGATTCAGGAATGATACACTTTTTATTATTGGGAGAACCAAGTACCTCTCTTGCGGACCATGAAACAACTCGAAGAAATCTTTTTCCCTGTTGGAAGATACAGGAAACGAAACAATAAACCTATTGATATTGGAAGGATGCCGAAAAGATTTGCCAATGTCTCATTTCTGGGTCCAATGGAATTCATAGGTATAGGAAGAAGCTCCACATTAGAAGATTTTTTCTTTCGACCATCTTCGATGTTAATACGCCCCAGATAAAGGACCGCTAATTACAAGCAGTACTACACCTTTGATTA
>PYDT01000830.1:0-13988 GCA_004837865.1 Musa balbisiana | reverse complement strand
AATAAAACTGAACTATTAAAATACGATATAAATATTTTTTTTTTTCAAATTGAGGGGATGTACACAAGGGCGTCGAGAAATGAAAATCTTTGATTCCTTTAAATTCAATGGGATGATTCATCCTGCTGATACTGAATCGGATCAATATGATGAATAACATTCTGATCTATCAAATCGATTCATCGTCGAGAATTGATAGTATAACTGGAAAGATCCTTTATCCATACTAAATCTGAAATGGGACTCCTGACTCCAATAGCAATCCCATTGAATTTGCATCCTTTTCCTTTTTCTTTTTCTATAAATAACCCTACCGTCTCTTATATACTCCTCCTTCGTTATACTTATACATACAATTATGTACATCAAATAGGTAATCGTATGGGGGGGGGGGGGGGGGGTTTTTAATTATATGACTGTCTCTATGAATCACACACAGATCCAACGAGTAGAAGTGAGATGGAAAAAGACGGGTTAAGTATAAAAATCTAATGTCATTCCACAAATTTAATAAAAAGGAACGTTGCTTGGTCTTTTCTTTATTTGATTAGTATCTCTTTCTTCGATTGACTGGAAGGCTACATCAAAAATTAAGTGTGCATTTAAATGAGAATGAGATAGATTGTTTCCAATTAGTCTTGAGGATACACAAACAAAGTCGAACTAAAAGGGTTGTCCCGTTTAACCTGACAAGTACTCTGTCGATGTAATTATGTTCAGTTCATTAGTATTGTACCTAAACGATACAATTTGCGTATGTACCTCGGTAAAAATAGGAGCACTCTATTCTTTTCATTTATCAAGAAAATCGAAAAAGATAAGTCGTCAGACGAGTATCTCTTAAAATACTAAATATAGGAATAGCCACCGATTGTACGGGAAAAAAAAAAAATTCCCTATATATGTTATGTTCTCTCCCTTAGCACTCGGCACTAGTGATAAATGGAAATTCCTGAGTTGTCTGCTGATAAATTCGAAATGAAAACAAAAGAAATAAGGATCTCCACTGGGGGATTAATCTTCTCCTGCTCCTTTTTCACGGAAAATAAGAAATTCAATTTCTCCATTCATCGGTCGGATCCTAGTTCGGGACTGACGGCCACCCGCAGCTCCGCCTTGACAGGCGGTGCTCTGACCAATTGACTACAATCCAGCGAGGTGTATGGGATACATATCTTAATGGTTTCAGAAAAAACATTTTCTTCGTCGCGTTGTACGAGCAACGAAGAATATACTACAACTGATTCATATACACGATATAAATACACATAGAACACCTAGATAGGCTATACGTGCAAAGTGACCGGATTAATTAGTAACCTGTGTTTATTTTTTTTTTATTGCAAAAATGGCTAATCAACATTGCATGAGAAAAAAAACGATTTTGTTTTTTCATAAATCTTGCTTTGATTACGGAGTATGAATATAGATAGTTAGAAAGAAAAGATCAAGAACGAATGGAAAAACCCTGGCAGAGAAACACACAAAATGGGAATCTTTCTCTTTACGGATCAGTTTTATTTTGTTTTGGGAGGACAAATTGGTTAATCATGGGTTTATTATCATATCATGGAGTCGGCGATTTTGGGCCGAGATGGATTTGAACAAGGTAGACAGATCGCAACGAATTACAGTCGTCACCAATAACCGTCGGGGCATGACCCAGGAAGAATTCCTTCTAGGGCTTATTGATAATCTAGATAAAACTTCCTTTCGAGTACCCCCAGGGGAAGTCGAATCCCCGCTGCCTCCTTGAAGAGAGAGTCCTGAACCACTAACGCTAGGGGCATATCCGCCCAACGTCTCATACTATGATGATAGTATGAGTAGTTTTTTGGAATGTCAATATAATTAATGATTATGACCTAGATAGCTGAACACGCTTTTTCTTTTATGTTATGATTCCATAGAATTTGTTTTGGATTTGATGGTTCATGAATGACCATCCATATATGTTCTAAGCGAAAGGAGGTACCAGGGACTCCGTCAAGTTCAGGCGTGCTCTGGTCGACAGAACAGAAAAGGGGGTCAGAAACCCCACTTAATTCTCTTGTCTTCAATTTTAATCATTAATTTTAACTGAACTCATTGCGTTCGGTCAGTGTCAGATAAATATGCTATCACCTATCTCACATTAAGTCAGAAAATAAAAACGATAGGAAATTTTCCTTTTTTCTTTTATTTTTTTATAAGAATTCGGTTCGGGTACGAATCCCTCATAACATGATGCAAGAACTCTATCGAAATCTATGCGTGTCAGATTGGTTACCTGTATCAACATCTGTGAATCTTGTTTTGATGGGTCAGCTAAGGAAACAAGCGGGGGTCGGTCTTGAAACAATCATGCAATTATTTTATCAAAAAAAAATAATAAAAAATTTGCCCACTTTACTTTTGGGGGTAAATCAAATGATTGCTCCTAAATGAATATGTAGATATAGTGCATATATGTATATATCGTCATTATTATGCAGTAGACTCTATGGAAAAGGCTATAAATCATTGAATCGAATAAAACAGCCATTTTAACTCAGTGGTTAGAGTAACGCATGGTAAGGCGTCAGTCATCGGTTCAAACCGATAAGGGGCCTTTGTTCCCTAAACTAAAGTTTTTAGTCTTTGTTTTCGGTGGAGATAGAGATTTCTTTTTGATTTCTAAAAGAAAGGTTAACCACCCAGTATAATGATTCGATTATTACGGAGTATAGTTAAAAATGTGAAACAGTATTCTTCTTATTAGTAGACATATTATAGTATCAATAATAAATTGAATAATTGTAGTTATTAGAACTCGTCTACTTGTATGCAAAGTAGTCCTATTTCATGTCTAATTATTCAAATTTGGATTTGGGGACATGGAATATTCTAGATGTCCAATCGTATATGAATCGCAAACCAACAGATTTTACTCTCCATGTTTTATCAAACCCAGCATCAAATTTCTAAACAATAAAAAAGTAAGTGGACCTAACCATGAATGAACGACTCTCTCGGCTCTTCTGGATATTGTAAATTAGATCAAGAATGCAATGGTACAGCGATTTTGTTATTTCCTAGACCACGCGAGTCAGGAATTGTCGATCTTTCCGATTTAAGAATTTCTTCTTACCGAATGCTCAATGGAATTAAATATCTTCTTTTCCGCTACATATAAAAGTCAATAGTGGATTTCGAAAATATATTTTAAATTTCCTTGATTTCAGAATCAGAATGGTTGGGTTCTGCCGCCATGCAATAAGAGACGAAACGAATGCGAGAAAGGGACTCTACTTTCATTCCAGTATACATTATTAAATATTTAATCGAGTTGAGGGGAAGGAAAAAAAAAACAGGTTTTTCCTCCTGAATTTTTTTTTTTGTTTGTTGACCCGTTAAAAGATATAACTCGTAACTGTAATAGGAGTCATAGGCATCAGGGTTCAAATACTTATTTATTTTTATAAGTATAAGTTATCAGATAAGTATAAGATAAGGTATAAGACTAATCGAAGCGAGACTCGCGATTGATTTTACTTAGATGGTTTGTGGCCCAATAGAAAAAGAAAAAAAAGAAGAATTGTATCTTCGGAAACCCATGGTAAGGGGCAGGAACGAGAAATCTCCACAGATAATGAACTATCGTATGCCTTGGAATTCCTTTGCATGGAGGTTTGTTCGGAAATGGTTGGAGTAGTTAAATAGGAGGATCGCTATGGACTATAGTCCTTGGTAAATTACCAAAGAAGAAAATGATCTATTTGATCTATGGATGATGGTTACGGAGGGGGACCCCTTAGTTTTTGTAGGGTGGTCCGCTATTGCTCTTCCTTGTGCTTATTTCGCTTTAGGAGGGTTGGTTTACAGGTACAACTTTTGTAACTTCCTGGCTATACCATGGATGGCGAGGTCCTATTTGGAAGGTTGCAATTTCTAACGCTGCCTGCAGTTTCCACTCGCGAAATAGTTGAGAACATTCGTGTTGGCTTACTATGGGGTCCGGAAGGCACAAGGAGATTTTACTCGTTGGTGTCAATTAGGCGGTCTGTGGACTTTTGTTGCCTCTCCATGGGCTTTTCGCCCTAATCGGTTTCATGTACGGTATCGAATTGTCATCTGTTCAATTGCGACCTTATAATGACAATCGCATTCCTGCCCAATTGCTGTTTTTGTTTCAGTCTTACTTGATTTACCATGGGTCAATCTGGCGGTTTCTTTGCACCTAGTTTGGGTTCCCTAGCAAGACATATTCGAGTTGCAGTCTCTTCTCCAAGGGTTTCATAATGGACGGTGAACCCATTTCAGATGATGGGCGTTTGCCGGAGGTATTAGGCGCTGCTCTGCTATGCGCTATTCATGGGTACCGTAGAAAATACGTTATTCGAAGAGGGTGCCGGTGCAAATACATTCGTGCTTTGAACAAAATCAAGCCGAAGAGACTTATCATGGGTCACTGCTAAACCGTTTTTGGTCCAATCTTTGGGGTTGCTTTTTCAATAACGTGGGACATTTCTTTATGCATTTGGACCCGTAACTGGTTTCTGGGAGTGCTATTGGGGTAGTCGGTCTGGCTCTGGAATCTACGTGCATAGACGTCGTTTCCCAAGCAATCCGTGCAGAGAAGATACTGGAATTGAGACTTCTACACCAAAAAATATTCTCTTAACGAAGGTATCGTGCTGGATGGCGCTCAGGATCAGCCTATGAAAAACCTTATATTCCCTGAGGAGGTTCTACACGGGAAACGCTGTAATGGAACTTTAGCTTTAGTGGTCGTGACAAGACCTTCCCTCCAGAAAACCACGGTTTTCGCTTGGTGGGCGGGAATTGCCGACTTATAATTGGCCGGTAAACTAACTTGGAGCTCACGCTAGTCATGCCGGATTAATAGTATTCTGGGCCGGGCAATGAACCTATTGAAGTTGGCTTCATTTCGTACAGGAAAACATGTATGAACAAGGATTGATTTTACTTACGACCTAGCTACTCTAGTGGGGGGTAGGTCCCGGGGGAGAGGTTATGGACACCTTCCATACTTTGTATCTGGAGTACTTCACTTATTGCCTCTGCAGTCTTAGGCTTTGGTGGTATTTATCATGCGCTCTTGGAACCGAGACTCTGAAGAATCTTTCCATTCTTCGGTTATGTATGGAAAGATAGAAATAAAAGACTACATTTGGGTATTCAATTAATGTTGTTAGGTCTAGGTGCTTTCTTCTAGTGCTCAAGGATGTTTATTTTGGGGAATATATGATACCTGGGCCACTGGGGGGGGAGATGTAACTGGAAAAATTACCAACTTGACCCTTAGCAAGTGTAATATTTGGTATCCTTAAAATCTCCTTTTGGGGGAGAAGGATGGATGGTTATGTGGACGATTTAGAAGATATAATTGGGGGAATGTATGGTTAGTGCCATTTGTATACTGGTGGAATTTGGAATATCTAACCAAAAAACCTTTTGCATGGGCTCGCCGTGCAATTGAGGTCTGAGAGGCTTACTTGGCTTATAGGTTAGGTGCTTTATCTGTCTTTTGGTTTATAGCTGTGTTGTTTTGTCGGTTTATAATACCGCTATCCTAGTGAGTTGTACGAATACCGGGCCAGAAGTTCGCAAAGCTCAAAGCATTTACCTTTCTAGTTCAGAGGACAAAACGTCTTGGAGTAACGTGGGATCCGCTCAAGGACCTACGGTTTAGGTAAATATCTAATGCTTCCCCGACCGAGAGATTATTTTTGGAGGAGAAACTATGCGGTTGGGGATTTTCCTTTTTTTTTTTTTGTCGTGCTCCTGGTTAGAACCTCTAACGGGGTCCCAATGGTTTGGGACTTGAGTAGGCTGAAAAACGGACATACACCTTGGCAAGAACGACGTTCGGCGATATAGCACTCTATGCTCCTTTAGGTCTTTAAATTCCGTGGGGTGGGTAGCAACGAGACATGCCAGTCATTATGTCTCTCCTAGAAGTGGGTTGCGACCTACCATTTTGTTCTAGGATTCTTCTTTTTTGTGGGGCATTTGTGCATGCGGGAAGGGCCCGTGCAGCTGCCAGAGAGGCTTTGAAAAAGGAATCGATCGTGATTGGAACCTGTTCTTTCAATGACCTATTAGTTGAGATTTCTTCTTTTTCTTTTTAGATATATTCTATTTTTTTCCTGTTCTGGCCGCGGCTAGTTACTAGCGGGCCATTCCTTTTTTATGAAAAGATCACGGGCCAAATGAATAAAGAAAAAAATTTATTCAACAAAGCAAAAAAAAGGAGAGAGAGGGATTCGAACCCTCGATTAGTTCGTGTTAGAGATACCGGTTTTCAAGACGGAGCTACAACAAATCAGCATCTCTCCCCGAGACCAATTTCTAGTATTCCTACAAATGGAATAGGACTATATGAGATGATACACTAACTATCTGAGAAACATCCCAGGATGCAAATCCATAATTTCGATGTATCTATCTGTAGATGTATAAAAGATATATGCATGATCCAGGATTTCGGCTTGTGAAGTAAATACTAAACTCCCCTCGACTCCATGTCCGAATAAAATAAAGCGGGAAGGTTAATAAGTTCTAAAGAATCAATTGATTTCATGGTCAAATACCTACATGATGCATTTTATTACAATTTTGACTAAGCGAGGGATCAAATGGTAGAGTCATTTGTGGTGCTTGGAGGATACAAACCGGACTATGCTTTGCCATAGCTGTTTTTGCATTAATTGCGACTGCATCAGTCTTACTGCTTAGGGTGTACCCGTTGGTATTGCTTCTTTGAGGGTTGGTCAAGTAATAAAACTATTGGATTTTCCGGTACATATAGGATTGGATTAGCTTTCTGTAGCTATCCTTAATTCTCTCATCTCTTGAAATTATTTTTATTTCCCCGATCCAAAAAATCCATTCCTTCTACCTTCTACTTCATAATCAAATTTAATAATTCGGATTGTGAGACAAATCAAGATTCAATCGGAGTCCAAAAAAAATTATATTTCATTCTGTATCTGAATATTTGGCCCTTTACATATGATCCAGGAACATATATGATATTGATATATGTCATAGATGGTGGACATATGCGTGCGATCAGGCACGCAGAAAATGGGATATGGTCGAATGGTTAAAATTTCTCTTTGCAAGGAGAAAGAGTGGGTCGCGTTCGAATATTCCGCCCACGGTGAAGGACTGTATTCTGATAAGATAAGAGATAAAACTCAAAAATGATAATTCGAAACTTACTAATGCAACTATAACAAGAATTTTTTTTTTTACAAAAAAATTCGGAGGGGGGGGGGGGGGGGGGGGGGGGGGGGGGGCGGGGGACAGGATTTGAACCCGTGACCTCAAGGTTATGAGCCTTGCGAGCTACCAAACTGCTCTACTCCGCGCTGAAGAACGGGAACTTATGGGACGAAGAAAGATTGGATACGCCCCTCTACCATATCCGTAACAAAATAGAATAGTCTATTTAACAGAATGGTAAAAAGAGGGCCCTCTATCTTCATGATAAAGATCGTAGAGATTCATCCAAATACGAAAGATATTTTTCTCTTTGACCAACTTGTTTATTGCGCCCGGTAAACAAACAGCATGAAACATTTCTCGAAGTATGTGTCCGGAGAGCCCAAAAGTCTCGATAGTTGCTCTAGGTCTTCAGTCAAAAAATCAACGTCGATGGAGAAGTATGAGTGCACTATTAAGTGGTGGGGATTGCAATTTCCATGAATTTCCCATTTTTCCACTCAATGATGGAACTTTGCTTATTTTTTTTTGAGGTCGACGAATCAAATGATATTTCTGTTCCATTTCTGTCGCTTTTCTCCCTCTGAATCAAACTTTTTCTTGCCATAACTAATGTTCGTTCCTATTATTATCAATGATACACGTTCGGATCTAGATGTTAAAAATATAAGAGGAGATCCTCCCTCTCCATCGAAAAAAAATGAGATGTGATGATACAGTAATAAAAAAAACATAATAAATAACTAAATTAAAATTAACAAATTTTCCTGAGGTAGAGGGGACAATCAGACAGCTTGCATAAGGAATATATAACCTACGGAAAAGTGGGTAATCCACAACTTGCTTGCAAAATGGAAAGAGCCACGCTATTCTCCAGCGACTCAAATAGCCAAAGGTGTTTGCGTTCATGAGCCCATGCTAAAGTTCAATCAATTCCTTGCCAATATCCGCGCCAAGAAATTAAAAACATAAATCCAGAGCCCAAACAAGATGTCCAAATAAGAACAGCCACGCCAGTACGATAAACACTATTCATACAAAAGGATTATATCCATTGATACGTTGTGAAGAGTTGAACCATAGCTAATCTTTAACCATCATTAAATAAGTGGAAGATTCATTAATTGTGAAACGTTACCCGCCATAAGTGATTTGTTTCCAAGACAATAAAAAGAATAACCCACCCAATGGTATTTAACATCCAGAAAACTGCCAAATAAAAATGCGTCCAAGCGAAAATATCACAAGTAAACGCCGAGTCCTGGCCGTCGCCAGGAACACTATGAACCAAAATCCGTTTTAGTCGGGCATTAACTTGAACCACGTGCATCTAAAAGCACCTGTACTAAAAATCAATGTAGTTGTATGCAAACCTAGAGCAATAGCATGATGAACCAAGAAGTCCCAGACCTATGTTAAGAAGAGTGAATTACTATTCTCAGGAACAGCATTCAACAGCACGGGAACCATATGCGGCGACCTGCATGGAATCTGGGCCATTCGTTGAAGATAAGAGACATCGAACCAATATGAAGTCTTACCATGACGGATTGTAGCATTGGGCAAATATAGGTTCATCAAGATTGTTTTTTCCGGAGACCAAAAGCGAGCTCACATGCGTTATGAACAACGGCCCAAGGTATGGAACCCAAGAAACAGGCCTGGCCATTAAAGAGATAGGGATAGCTTCTTTGTGGTTCTAAACATTCTTGCCAATACATTATCTCATTCTGTTATGGATTTAATCTATAATGAAGAATATAGATCCAGAGCAAAGGTCCTGTCATGATACACCCTCGAGTGTCTTGGTGATGAGTATATAACGCAGCTTGAGTAGTAAAGTCTTGTGATATGATGCTAAGCGGTAAAGAGTACATGTGTGAGCTACTAAGGAAGTCATAACCCCTAAAGAGGCAGAGCAAGACCTAATGAAAATGAAGCAGAATTATTGATTGTGTCATAAAGACCATATGCCCACGGCCCTAATCGACCCCCGGGAGAATATGTGTTTCTAAAAGATCTTTGATTACTGTGCCCAATACCGAAGTTAGTTCTATACATATGACAGCGATCAGGAAATAATGCATAGCTCAATGCTGATGCGCAATATCGGGTAAGACATAACTTGCGTTGTGGATGAATCCACCAGAAGGGTTAGAATGGGCAGTTCCTGTTCCTGGGAAGTACCAAATAAATGGCTACTCGAATTCAGGGTTTGGGCATAAAGATTCCACTGCCCGTAAAAAAGTGGTTCCAACCCTGAGGATAGGGTAATACACATCTAAAATTATTCCCTCTTGGGGGGGGGGGGGGGAAAACGTACTGTCCCCTGGATCCTGGAATTAGCGAATGAACTAAAATGTCATGTCCAAGCCAACGAACTCACTTCGAAAAGTCCTGACAAAATGCTGATTTAGACGAGATTCGGCATTTTTGAACCACGAACGCTTGGTTTCCATTTTGGTTGTAAGTGTAAACCAACCGATATAAGGCATAGCAGAAAGAAATAATAGAAAAAGAGCTCAGTATAAAAAGATCTTCATTAGTGCGTAATCGATTGTATACCACACTGAAAACACGGAATAAAGCGATATTCACTGGACGGTAGCACCTCCTCGAGTAAAGCTTCACAGCTGGTTGACCACAATGAGGTACCAAAATTGAATGAGCAATAGGTCTACATGTAAAGGTCTTGTAATCCAGACTAAAAATTTCTTGCCAAGCTACATGAAAGAGATTTCAGGACGTCCAAGAAAGATTATGATTTCAAAAAATTGCCCAAAGTGAGAAGCAAAAATGTTATGATAAAGGGACGTTCCTCAGTACTATTAATCATGACTCGAAGTCATGTGCGGTAGCACCATACAACCAAATACGACGAAGTGTGGGGTCTGAGCTAAGCATGGATAACCTGCGGAAATCTTAAAGCCATAATGCCTTTAAAATCCTCCTAGCTATCCTACTGCAATAATTCTTGCTAAGAAGGAATGCCCATGTTGTGGCAATCCACCCAGAAGGTAATGGGTTACTTCCTACAGACGTCCTGGTACAATGCTCAGGCCTCTCGGCTGAGAGAAGGGAGCAACTTTAATTGGTATGAGCCCAAACGATGATCAATTGAGTTTTGCCATAACCACCGGCCACTGAATAGAACATTAAATGCCAAGACCCAGACAAAATGAGCACCTAAGAAAAAAGAGGGGGACCATATGCAGATAATGAAGACCTAAGACTGAATTACCTGAGATGCCTGTGCCCATAAGAAATCTCGAAGCCACCAATTAATCGTAATGGAAACTCTGCGCAAAAAGTTTCTCCTGTAAGATGATTACTACCACTTGATCACTATAGTACCCCAACATCCGACTGCCATTCCAACTGAAATGGAAAAGAAACTACGGAAATCGCATTGTACATCAGAATAGGAACTAAGACGACATGTCCCAGGGCAGATACTTGACAGGTCCCCCTCTTCCAGGTCCATCACAAGGAAAACAGAAAACCAAGATTGGCTTTATCAGGTATCAAACGGGAACTGCGAGCAAATAGAAAACCTTTCAGTAGTATCAACAGTCAGTGGATCGTAAATGCATGGATAATGATGGGGACTAAGAAGTCTGCGGTTCCTAATGGAATAGGTAACAAACGGACGTGCAGACTACTGGACCAATCACCACCTCCCCAGTTAGATGTACTTGCCTGTTGCACCAGGAAGGTTATGCCGGTGCTAAAGCAGGGGTGTTTTGTACCCATGAGCAAAGAGGGTTGTAAATTGTATAGCGGTATCTGAAAAACATCTCATGTGGACGCCCTAAAGGCTCATGGTACATATGAAATATACAAGCCAAAACTGTGAAAACCCAGAAAATACATGCACCAGGTAAGATGTGATTGATGCATCGCGGTGTCTAAGGACCGATAGAATAGATAGTTGTATCGAGTAGTTGGATCGTATCTGTACCATAAAAATGCGCTGGCAGCAGCACCAAACTATGAGAAAACCCACCGAGCACATGTGAGTGTGAAAACGAAAGTTGTGTACCATAGGTCAATAGCAGGTAGGATAGGGAGCAGGATACATATGGTGAGCTCAATAATGGTTAACGAGCCTAACATAAGCCAGGTTAGAAGATAATTAGAATGCCACGACGTTGTTAGGATTTATAGAGTCCTTTATGGCCCTGGGCCTGTAAATGGACATTTATGAGCCTCTAAAATGTTCTTTATGCCATGACCAAATGACCCAGTTGGTTCTATACATAGACCAGCGATCAGGAAAAGAATTGCAATAGCTAAAAGATGGTGGGCAATATCGGTCAGCCATAGACCCACCTGTTATGGGGTCCAATCCTCCACGAAAAGTAAGACAATTCCGCGTATTTTGACCAATTCGACAGGTGAAAAAGGGGGGTGCTCCCTCGGCAAAACTGGGCGAAAGTTGAGCAAAAGGTCCATCCAGGATAAAATTCATGAGGTGGATAGTGGATCTCTTAGGATTCAACTCCAGCTCGCGAAATTGGTTAATCGGTAAAGATACATGGATTGGGTGTCACGCCCAAAGAACGAGACCCAATCTAGTAACCCCGCTAAGTGGTGATTTAACATAGATTCTACATCTTGGAAACCACAGCCAATTGGCGGGCGGGCTTTGTGATAAGGAAACAACAGCAAAGCATTAAACGATGCAAAGACCAATGCGCAATGGCGGTACAATAGGTTGTAATTCACTAGTTATTCAAGATGCTGCCAAATCTGAAAAAATCCGGAGGTTATTTGTATCCTCGGAAACATCCACCCACATCACCATTCAATAAATTTTCTTGACCTACTATGGGCCAAACTACCTGGGCATGGGTGCAATGTGAGTAGGAATCACTTAGACAGCTTTCATAATTGGAAAAACGGGCGCCATGGAAGTACATTGCCACTCAAGCCAAAGAAAAAGATAATGGAGAGTTGAGAGTTGACCAAATGGCCCTAAATACTTTTCGAGAGATCTCCTCCAAATCACGGTATTGGACTATCGAAATACGTGAGACCATCAGCATGTAGGTCCAGATCAAGTGGTACGTATCAGGGGCCCTTAGCTATTGTTCTTGAGAAATGGCCAGGGTTGGCCCCATCTTCGAAGACGTTTTCCTTGGGATCCATTCTACAACATTTCATCTGGTTCCGGCGAACGAATATCATTAAGTCCTCCTCTTGCCGGACAACACATCAAAGAGAAACGCCAACAGCTTTTTAGT
Source organism: Musa balbisiana (assembly GCA_004837865.1). NCBI lineage: Eukaryota > Viridiplantae > Streptophyta > Magnoliopsida > Zingiberales > Musaceae > Musa > Musa balbisiana. The sequence continues at coordinate 1,530 of PYDT01000830.1, read as the reverse complement.
GAACTCTGAAAGATAGATATTTTATGTATGTTTGATTAGTAATTCTTTCCTATCTCCCATCCATTCTACTTATTAGTTCTCACATTAGAGCAATTATCTAGTTATTCACCTAGGAGCCAATTAAGATATTGAAGTCAATCGATGCAAGTGTGGGATCTATTATGACATAACGATTATGCGTGCACACACGGAACCCTTCTCTTTGGAAAGTCCTTTCCCAGCATGCCGACGAAAAAACCTATTTTTTGTGCAAACTAGTGTACTATACTCTGAATGGATACCAATCCCATATGAATCTACTTCCATGGAACCTATATTCATTCTTTACTCTAAATTAAAATCACAAAAGGACCATTCATTAGAATTAATAAGATCCAATTCATATCTTATCTGGATTTGTCAGTCGAAGGTACCTTTTATTAGCTTTATCGTTTATTCTAGATTGTATTCGGCCATCATTATACCTTACGAGTACCATACATGATTTTAGAAGGAAGGGATATAATACAAATTCTTGATTGGATCTTTTCATGGGAACGATATATTTTATGTGATTGATGGATCCAACACCTAATTTTAAGAATTAAAAAAAGCGAGTGGTGTTATTCGAAACGCCTCTGTGATCTTCAACAAAGTTGGTGCTTCATATATAATTAACTGGACCTAAGCGCTTTATAGCGGTTCCAATAATCAGGCAGTTGAGCGAACCAGACCTCCGCCAATTTCAGATCACCAGTAGAATGGCCTGTTCTCCACGGTCGGAATAGGTGTTCCTTCCCTTAGAACCGTACTTGAGACGTTTCCTACCTCATACGGCTCGCAACTCGATTCCTTTGTACTCTGCGCCCCATTTAAGCTACCTATGCTAACTGAATTAGATTGTCATAAATGTATCCCCTTTTGTTCCCATTTTTGTTGGGTTAGCCCGAAGAAGTAATTACAGAAGTTTAAAACTCTAATTTTGATCAATAAAAAGTTTTGTCTTTTTCTCCCACCTTCAGAAGAATGAAGAAAGACGCCCCTATATCCTCTAGATAGGGTTTTTATATAGTGTGTGAATTTCTGGAAAGGTAACTATCTTCGGTTTATGATATGAAATTCTATAGATATAGAATCTTTGAAAAAGACTTTCCTCCATAAGCTAAGAAAAAAAGACCTTTACTATCTTGGGATCTGATGCTACACCGCTGCGCAAACTTAGGGGATCGACTCTATTACATAAGTTGATTCCTACACTTTTACCCGGTATTATGGCATAAGTAAGCAAAGCAGTCTTAACTCTATCGAACCAATAGGTGTTAATGATCTTTACGGTGCTTTCCTATCAATTCAATCATTTGATCCATAGAGTATTAGTATATAGGGCTGTATCTATTCTTCCTATTTGCCGTTCTAGTGAAGTCTCTTATTTGATACAGCTGATAAAAAATCGTTGCTTTAGACGCATGCATATGTAGAAAAGCCTATTTGTTCTAGTCGACTAGGTCGATGGGGATCTTTTTTCTTCTTTCTATAGTGGAGATAGTCGCA
>PYDT01002412.1:0-13988 GCA_004837865.1 Musa balbisiana | reverse complement strand
ATTCTTTTAGTTACTGATTTATGGATCGGATTTCACTCGACCCATGGTTGGAACTAAGATCGGTTCGGCTAAACGATTTGGATTGGATCATACGATCAATATATCTGGTCTTGTTTCCACTTTCCAGTTATTCTAGATACAATGTGAAATAGTGATCTCCTTTTTTAAATCGTGTATCTCCTTCGCTGTTGTACGGATTGCATTCAATGAATGAATAAAGAATCATGTGATCTTATTATATCAATCAAATCAGAATCTTTCTTCGTGTATAAAGGGAAAGTATTTTCCAATTTTACTAATTCTTATATTTATCTGTTCAAGGTATCGTCCTATAGTTTACAGTAATCAATTATTCAGAGTACAATGCAGAATGTGTATAGGGAACTATAATAGATACTATTAATTTATTGTAGAAATTCCGGGCTCATGATATGGACATGCAAAATAAAAATACTTTTTCTTGGGTAAAGGAAGAGATGGCTGATCCATTTCTGTACGATCATGGATATATGAATAACTCGGGCTATCGATTTCAAATGCATATCCTAGGTGTGTTTTTTGCGCAGCAGGGTATGAAAACCCGCGAGAAAGCAACGGACGAAGGTATGTGCCAATTTGCCTTTAGCTAATAAACCCGGGATATTGAAGTTCCGCAAGCTGTGCTTCTGATACTGTATTTGAGCAGTTGTTCGAATACTTATGATAAGCAAAACTGAAACAAGTTCTTGTAGATGGTAAAAAGGGGACTTTTGAATGTGGGGTGTTCTTTTTACCCGACGGATTCGAATTAGCCCCCTTGATCGTATTTCTCCCTGAGTTGCAAAGAGAAATAGGAAATCTGTCTTTTCAGAGTTTCTCGTCCCAATAAAAGAAAATATTATGTGAATAGTCCTGGAAGTTGCGACAGGTACAACTGGAAATGGATGATAAAGCATTCCCGGAAAAATTCTGTCACTCTACACTATGGAGTTTTTTTTTTTTTTTCTTATATTAGAATATAAAAAGTCATTCAATTTCTACCTATATTATTGATTCAATTTCTACCTATTATTATGAAAAACGATCACCTATTATTATGATATAACGATCCGATGAATTGGGTACAAAAAAATAAATGGATTCAGGATGAAATTGAATATCGATGAATGAGATAAAGAAGGGACAGGAACAATTATAGAGTGTCCTTTTAGCATACTTAATTGTAGTGGGTTTCATTTCATGTTCAAAAAAAATTGTCGATATTGTTTTGCTAGTAGGATATATAGAATATGAGAATTGCGAATAGAGTTTAATATTTATTAAGTGCATGCCAATATAGCTAGTCTACCTTTGTCAGCATCTCAATCTTTTTATCGTAATTTCACGGTGTGGCAACAGAAGTCAGGTTCGCACTATAATCATAATTCTATTTTTTCTATTGCTATTAGCAAATGAAAAAAGACGCATGCGACTTCGCTATAGGGATATGGGATATGTACATAAGAGCGGTATCTGTTGTAACACATTTCTGTTGAGGTTTGACATATAAACATATATATTGTTATAATTTATATGTTATAATTGAAAAATTGAAAAAAAAAAAAGATGAGTATTGAAATACTTGACGGAATGAGCATTAATCAATTGATTTGTTATGCGCTTAAGGAAACGCAACAATTTGAGAATACAAATTGAAGAAAACCTTCACTAATCAAAAAACAACAAAACCAAATAGTTAATGGTTCCAATTTGCCCTTACTTTTAAGTCTTGACCGAAGCTATTTTTATCTTATTGGGCTCGAATTTGGTTTGGCGCATGGCCAAGTGGTAAGGCGGGGGACTGCAAATCCTTGTATCCCCAGTTCAAACTGGGGTGTCGCCTGGCATCAACAAAAAAACTGGGATTTTTATTTGCTGGATTAACTCGACGAATTCGTCCCCGCGAGAAGAAGAGAGCAAAAGGAACGCCTATCGATGACTATTTTAGATTGGTTCTATAAAGAAAGTCAATTTGTTTAAAGAAAGGTCAATTTTTTCTCAAAATCGGGCTTGGGTGTGGACCCCAACCGGTACAAATAGGGATGAAGTAAGCCTTACTATTATATGATTATGTTTTAATATGATTATGATTGGTTGTGACATTATTTTATAAGTAGAATAAATAAAGTAGAATAAATAAGAGTTATAAATACGAATAAAGAAATAAGTGAAAGTACATTTGGATTCAAAATACGAAAAGGAAGAGGTCGGAATCTTGGCTCCAAAGGTTCCTAAAGGACACTCAATGTTTTTTGTTTTTGCTACTAGGATTGAAGAAGAGATTTGTACGAAAGATAACAAGAATTCCTAATATCTACACTACCACCGTTGTGTCTACTGACTCTGTCTGGAATCGATTGGGAGGCTGATGAAATCAAGTTAGAAGTTGTGAACGGACTGCAGACGTGGTTCCAGACTCCCGAGAGTCTCTGAGTACTCAAACATTCAATCGAGGATGAGTTGGTCGGCTCTTATGCGTAAAGAGTACAAAGTAAGTTGAAGAAACTAAAAAATTTCTTGCCCGTGTAGGATCGGGGGTACGAAAAAAGAAAGAAATGTAGGTAATAATGTGGATGAGGTCTCCCCATTCTTTAACAAAAAAACAGTAAGTGCTTAGACAAATAGGAAATAGAGAGTATCTGAGAGATAGTTATTATCTGTGGTATATTGATGTCTTTTGTTATGAAAAAGGTAACAAACAATTGGCTTAGTACTCCTACATGTTCCCTTGGGATAGGCGTTTCCTTGCTATTCATTCCGAGAAAAGGTGTGTGTATTGTATTATGCTAAATGCTGCAACGATTCTACCAGAAAGCTTATATCTGGTACGAGTAGGATTGCACTTGGATGGTCATCAATAGCCTTAAGTAAGTCAGAATTCCATTAGATCGTGCCATGATTCCCTATGCTATTGATCAATCATGACTATTCTCATAGAGCTAGGAGACATTAATTTATATGGATATTAGGAAGTCTCGCTTGGGTGCTTAATTGTAGTCTTTACATTTTCCCTCTCACTTATTAGTTGGAAGGAGTGGGACTCGGGGTACTACTAATCGGTAATCGATGAGTAATTGAATTCTATCAATTGTTTAATTGATCGTTTTGCAAAGCTTAAAAAAAGAATGGCTCTGTTTCAAATATACGAATCCAGTAATGACTCAAGAAAATACAATAAGAATAATAAACCATTCGATCAAAGAAGGAATGATTACTATAGGTTGTATTCCGAAACTAATCTACGCATGCTAGGAAATTTTTCCAACCGATTATCCGAAGATATTCGATTTGATAAAAAGCTCTTACCGAATATGGAATTACCCAAAGAGAAAAAAATCTGAATTGGTTTTTCTTTTTTTTTTTATTTGTTTTCCCTCTTTCTTACTTTACTGTTAAGAGAAGAGAAAGCCGCCGCATTTAATTATATAGATGACGACAATCATACTTTCATGGAAAGGACTAGTGTTGTCAAGAGGTTTACAAGAATAAGATAGATCGTTCTTCCGTTGATGCGATCCACGATATCGCGCATGTCACCTTTTTTTCGCCTCTAGAGATTTTTTTATGCTTTTTGCCTCATCTCATGTCTGTTACGATAAAAAATTGGAAGGTCTACTCTATGATGACTCTTTTCAATCTGAAGAAGTATCGGGAATAGAACTTCCGAGGATTCAGCTGTTAATGGATCAAGCAATGATTCGTAGATGGGAAATCTAAAAAAAAAAAAAAAAAAAAAAAAAAAAAAAAAAAAAAAAAAAAAAAAAAAAAAAACCCAAAAAAAAAAAAAAAAAAAAAAAAAAAAAAAAAAAAAAAAAAAAAGATTCTTCTTTGGTTCGTTTCTTATCTTTTTTTTATATTTAATTTATTTATAGTAGAATATGCCCATCCTATTTTTGTCTGCTCCATTGTTCCTTGATAGCTCTCGGGACCATACCTTATCCATATAAATTCCTAGAAAACCAGGAATTGACGGAGTTGGCCTTCAATTATTTTGAATTGATCGAAATCAACCACAAGTAAATGTAGCCAAAAAAATAATTAGAATGGGACTGTATTTGAGTTACTATTTAGATATTACATCTAATCTATGTACATACATATTGTATATTGACCTAGATATAGGCTTTCTCTATTATCAAAAGCCTATATCGTATACAGTAAACTTCTATGAAAATCATTTAATAGGATCATAAATACTTAGTACCATACTATCTCGCTCAGTATTACTAATCTCAGATACTTAGTATCTCAATACTTATGATTCCAGAAGAGAAATTCATTAAGACTGGAGTTGAAGCCGTTTCTTTCATTTTCAATCCAACTGATAAAGAACTAATAATCACGTTCACGTCAAATAATTCATTTTGGGGGATGACTGAAGCTTTTACGTAGAGGATAAGTGTAAAAAAGGCGTAGGAACTAGAAATGAACAGTGCAGTAGGCAATAAAGGCGAGAATATTTACTCCATAATCTCAGTGTTTTGTTACGTCGCAATAACTCGGGATCTAATCCCATAGAGATGAGAAATTTGATTCTTAAATTCAATGGGATGAATTGCACCTGATGATACGAATCGGGCAAGTATTATGAATACAATATCTGAGCTATGCAATCGATTATCGTCGAGAATGGAATAGGTAACATAGGAAGATCCTTTATCCTACTAATCTGAAATGGGACTCCTGAACCACTCAAGAAATCCCATTGAATTTGACCTTCCACTTGTCCTTTTCTATAAAAATAACCCCTACCGTCTTCCTATATCCTCCTCCTTCGTTTACGTATACTACAAGTATGGTAAATACAATTATGAGGTATTTTTATGAGGTTTTCGATTCTATGATATCACACACAGATCCAAGGAGGAGAAGTGAGAGGGAAAAAGGCCGGGTTAAGGAGAAAAGATTTAAGTAATTCCAACAAATGTAAAAAAGGAACGTTGCTTGGCTTGTACTGTTATTTGATTAGTATCTCTTCTTCGATTGGGACTGGGAAGGCCTACATCAAAAATAAGTGTGCAATTTAAATGAGAATGAGATAAGATTGTTTCCAATTAGTATTGAGGGATACACAAAACAAAGTCGAAGCTAAAAAGGGTTGTGTTTAACCTGACAAGTACTCGCGAGGTATTATGTAAGTTCTTATGATTGTACAATAACGATACAATTTGCGTATGTACTCTCGTTAAAAATAGGAGCACTCTATTCTATATCATTATCAAGAAAATCGAAAAAGAAAGTCAGACGCGTATCTCTTTAAATATACAAATATAGGAATACCACCGGGATTGTACGGAATATATATGTTATGCTCGCCCTTAATCGGCACTAGTGGAATAAATGGAAATTCCTGTATTTGTCTGAGATAAATGCGAAAATGAAAAACACGAAATAAGATCTACCACTGGGGATTAGATCTTGCTCCTGTCTCTTTTTCACGGAATAGAGAAATTCACTTCTAATTTCATCGGTCGGATCCTAGTTCGGGACTGACGGGGCTCGAACGCAGCTTAAGCCTTGAAGGGCCGGTGCTCGGACCAATGGAACTACAATCCCAGCGAGGTTATGGATAAAATAGTCTTAATGGTTTCAGAAAAACATGTTCTTCGTCGCGTTGTACCAGAGACACGAATGATATACTAAAACTGAATCCTATACACGAATCATATACACATAGAACCATAGATATGGACTATAGTGAAAGTGCACGGATACTAGTAACCTGTGTTTATTTGTTTTATGCCAAAAAATGGATAATCAACTTTTCATTGAGCAAAAACCGATTTTTTCATAAATCTTGCATTTGATTAAGTATTATGAATCTAGATCGTTAGAAAAGAAACGATCAGAACGAATGAGAAAACCAGGGATAGGAACAAAAATGGATCTTTCTTCTTTTACGGACAGGTATTTTTTTTCTGTGGGACAAATGGTTAATCATTGGGATATCTATTCATGGAGCGGCGAATTTGGGCGAGCGGATTTTAACCAGCGTAGAATATCGGCCAACGAAGTTACAGTCCGTCCCCATTACCCTCTGGATGCCCAGGACGAATGCCTTCTAGGCTTATTGATCATCATGCTACCTTCCGTTCGTAGTACCCGGGGAAAGTCGAATCCCCGCTGCCTCCTTGAAAGAGAGGATGTCCTGAACCATCGACGATAGGGGATATCCGCCCAACTGTAATCATAAATGATGGATAGTATGAGTAGTTTTTTGGATGTCAATATAATCTAATGATATGAATAGATCTGGAACACTCTTTTCTACTTTATGTATATTCCATAGAATTTTGTTTTGGATTGCTGGTTCATGAATGAACCATCCCATAATATTTTATCTAGCGAAAGGAGGTACAGGCCGCCGTCAGTTTCAGGCAGGATGGTCCGACAGAACAGAAAAAGGGGGTAGAACCCCACTAATTCTTTCTTCAATTTAACTCATTAATTTAACTTAATCATTGCTTGTTTCATTGTTCAGATAAATATGCCTATACTATCTCACAGTAAGTCAGAAAATTGAAAAACGATAGAAATTCTCCTTGTTTCTTTTTTTATTTTTTATAGACTCGGTTCAGGGTACGCATCCCTCATACATGATTCAAGCAATCTATACGAACTAGTCGATGTCAGATTGGTACATGTCTGACCATATGTGATCTGTTTTGATGGGTCAGTAAAGTAAACAAGCGGGTCGGTCTTTGAAAACAAGTCCTGCATATTTTTATCAAAAAAAAAAAAAAAAAATTTGCCCACTGTTTACTTTTGGGGGGTAAATCAAATGATGCTCCTAAATGAAATATTGTAGATATTATGTGCAAAGGATTATATCATGTAATATATATGCAGTAGATCATCATGGAAAAAGGCTATAATTCATGAACGAATAAAGCAAGACCTTTTAACTCAGTGGTAGAGAAACGCCATGAAGGCGTAAGTCATCGGTTCAAACCGATAGGGGGCTTCTTTCCATAAACTAAAGTTTATGTCTTGTTTTTCGGTGGAGAATAGCGATTTCTTTTTTTATTTCTAAAAAGAAAAGGGTAACAACAATTATAAGGACTTCTGATTATACGAGTTATAGTTAAAATGTGAAAACATATCATTATTATAGGATACATTATAGTAGTAATAAATCATAAAGGAATAATTGTAGTATAGAAACTAGTCTACTGCGGTACTGACAAAGTAGTCTTTTCAGTGTCTAATATCAAATTTGTGTTTTGGACAGGAATTAGTCTAGATGTACAATCGCATATGAATCGCCAAACCAAGTCTTCTTAATTCTCCATTGTTTTTATCAACCCAGCAGCAAATTCAACATCAATAAAAATAAGTGGACTAACCCATTGAATGACGACTCTACGGCTTTCTGATGATTAAATTCGATATAGATGAAATGAAGACAAGCGGATTTTTTTATTCCTTAGACCACGCAAGTCAGGGACTTGTCGATATTGCCGATTTAATGAATCTCTCGTACCGAATGCTCAATGGGAATAATCGATATTCTTTCCGTCCATATAAAGTAAAAGTTATTTCGAAAATATATTGTTCCATATCTTTCCTTGATTTCAGAACAGATATGTTTTGTTCTTCGCCAATGCAATAGAGTACGACTGCGAGAAAGGGCTTACTTTCATTTCCAGCTACCATTATTAAATATTTAATCTAGTTTAGGGGCAGGAAAAAAAACAGTGAATTGAATTTTCTTTTTGTTGTTACCCGTTAAAAGATATACTCTGTAACTGTAATATGAGTCAGGAAATTCAGGGTTCAAATACTGATTAGTTATATGGATAGTTATAAGATAAGTATAAGATAAGGATAAAAGACTAATCGAAGCGAGCTCGTGGATTTATTTACTTAGATTGGTTTGTGGCCCAATAGAAAGAAGAAGTGTATCTTCGAAAACCAGTAAGGGGCTGGAACGTGAGAAAGCGCTCCCAGAAATCGAACTATCCGTATGCCTGGATTGTATGAGGTGTTCGGAAAATGATTGAAGTAAGTAAAAGGAGGATCCGCTCTTTATGACTATAGTCCTGGTAATTTACCAAAGAAGAAAATATACTAGTTGAGATATGGATGATTGGTTACGGAGGGACCGTTTCGTTTTTGTAGGTTGGTCCGGCCTATTGCTCTTTCCTTGTGCTTATTGCCCCGCTTTAGGAGGTTGGTTTACGTACAACTTTTGTAACTTCATGGATATACCATGGATTGCGAGTTCCTCATTGGAAGGTTGCAATTTCTTAACCGCTGCAGTTCCACTCCTGCGAAAGTTAAGCACATTCTTTGTGGCTACTATGCGGTCATGAAGCACAGGAGATTTTACAGTTGGTGTCAATTAGGGCGGGCTTTGGGGACTTTTGTTGTCTCCAGGTGCTTTAGCACGCTGAATAAGGTTCATGTTACGTCCATTCGAATTGCTCGATCTGTTCAATTGCGACGTATAGCAATCGCATTCTGATGCTCAATTGCTGTTTGTTTCAGTATTCTTGATTTACCACTGGGTCCAATCTGGCTGGTCTTTGCCACCTAGTTTGGAGTATGCAGCCCATATTTCGATTCATCCTGTTCTTCCAAGGGTTTCATAATTGACGTGAACATTTCATTGATGGGAGTGCCTGGTATTAGAGCTGCTCGCTATGCGTATTCATGGTGCTACCGTAGAAAAATACTTATTCGAAGATGGTGACGGTTGCAATACATTTCGTGCTTTTTAACCCAACTCAAAGCCGGAAAGAGATTATTCAATGGCACTGCTAACGTTTTGGTCCCAAATCTTGGGTTGCTGTGTTTCCAATAACGTTGGTTACTTCTTTATGTATTTGACCGTAACTGGTTTATGGATGAGTGCTATTGGGCGTAGTAGGTTCTGGCTCTGAATTACGTGCCTATGACTTCGTTTCCCAGAAATCCGTTGCCAGGCGGAAGATCTGAATTTGAGACTTTCATGACACCAAAATATTCTCTACGAAGTATTCGTGTTGGAGGCGGCTCAGGAGTCAGCTCATGAAAACTTATATTCCCTCAGGGGGTTCTACCACGTGGGAAACGCTCTTTAATGGGAACTTTAGCTTAGCTGGTAGGGCCAAGAAAACACGGTTCGCTTGGTGGGGCCGGGATGCCAGACTTATAAATTTGTCGGTAACTACTTGGAGATCAGTAGCTCATGCCGGATTAATCCTTATATGGCGGGGCAATGAACCTATTTGAAGTGGTCCTTCGTACAAGGAAAACCATGTATGAAACAAGGATTGTTTTATTACGCACCTGAGCTACTCTGGTGGGGGGTAGGGCAGGGGGAGCGGTTTTGGACACCTTTCCTCTTTGTATCTGGAGTACTTCAAAATTCCTCTGCAGTCTTAGGCTTTGGTGGTATGTATCATGCGCTTCTGGGACCCGCGACTCTGGAAGACTCTTTTCCATCTTCGGTTATGTAGAAAGATAGAAAAACAGGACTACCATTTGGTATTCACTTAATTTTGTTAGGTCTAGGTGCTTTTCTTCTAGTGGCTCAAGGCTGTTTTTATTTGGGGGCAGACTATGATCTGGGCCCATGGGGGGGAGGATGTAAGAAAAAGTTACAACTGGACCCTTAGCCCCAAGTGTCCATTTGGTTATTACTAAAATATCCTTTGGGGGCGAAGGATGGTTGTTAGTGGGCGCTTAGAGATATAATTGGGGGAATGTCTGGTTAGGTTCCATTGTATACTTGGGAATTTGCATATTACCCCACCCGTTTGCATGGGCTCGCCGTGATTGTATGGTTGGAGAGGATTACTGTCTTATAGGTTAGGGTGCTTGATCGGGCTTGGTTTTATCGCTTGTGTTTTGTCCGGTTTAATAATACCGTTATCCTAGTGAGTTTTAGGACTACCGGGCCAGAGCTTTCAAGTCAAGCCTTTTTACCTTTCATAGTCAGCGGGACAGTCTTGGAGCTACCGTGGGGATCCGCTACAAGGACCTACTGTGTAGGTAAAATATCTAATGCGTTCCCGACTGGAGAGATATGTTTTGGAGGAGAGAACTATGGAGTTTTGGGATCTTCGTGTCCCTGGTTAGAACTCTAAGGGGTCCCACTGGTTGGACTTGAGTATGGCTGAAAAAAAGACATACAACCTTGGCAAGAACGACGTTCGCAGAAATATGACTCATGCTCCTTTAGGTTCTTTAAATTCCCGTGGGTTGGCGTTAGCTACGAGATCAATGCAGTCAATATGTCTCTCTAGAGTGGTGGCGACTCCCATTTTGTCTACGATCCTCTCTTTTTTTGTGGAGGGCATTTGGGGCAGCGGAAGGGCCCGCTGCAGCCTGCAGCAGGCTTTGAAAAAGGGTATCCGATCGTGATTTGGAACCGTTCTTCCATGACCCCCTCTTAGTGAGATTTTCTTCTTTTCTTGTATATCTATTCTATTTTCTTCTGTTCTGGCTCGGTATTCTACCTAGCGCGGGCCATCCTTTTATGAAAGATAACGGGCCAAATGAATAAAGAAACAATTAGTCAACAAGCAAAAAAAAGGAGAGGAGAGGGATTCGAACCCTCGATAGTTCTGTGTTTAGCTATACCGGTTTTCAAGACCGGAGCTATAAACCACGGCAGCCACTTCCCCCCCCCCCCCCCCCCCCCCCCCGAGACAATTTATATTGTATGCCTCAAATGGAATATGACTATATGAGATGATACACTAACTCCTGTAGAAACCATCCAGATGCACCTCATCCATATTTCGATGATCTATCTGTAGATTGCTATACATAGGGATATATGCATGATCAGTATTTGCTTGTGAAGTAAATACGAAACTCCCTCGACTCCCATGTCGAATAAAATAAAGCGGTAAGGTAATAAGTTCAAAGAATCAATGGATTCATGGTCAAACCCTACATGATGCCATTTATTACAATTTTGAGCTAAGGAGGGATCAAAGGTTATAGTTCATTGTTGGTAGCTTGGAGGATTACAAAACAGGATATTGCTTCAATTAGCGGTTTTTGCTTAATGCGACTTCATCAGTCGTACTGATTAGGTAACCCGTTGTATTGGCTTTCTGATGGTTGGTCAAGTAATAAAAATATGTATTTTCCGGTACAGCATTAGATTGGTTAGTCTTTTCTGGTAGATGTATCCTTAATTATCTATCTCTTGAACTTATTTTTTATTCCCCGACAAAAAATCCATCCTTCTACCTTCTATTCTAATAAATTTAATAATTCGGAGTGAGACACTCAAGATCAATCTGAGTTCCAAAAAAATTATATTTCATTCTTGTATCTGAAATTTGGCCTGTACATAGATCAGACGCATATATGATAATATGTATATGTCATATATGTGTGGACATATGCGTGCGTATCAGGAAAGCAGAAAATGCGGATATGGTTTCGAATGGTTAAAATTTCTCTTTGCCAAGGAGAAGAGTGGGTTCGATTCCCGCTATCCGCCCACGGTGAAAGTAATGTATTATGAAATAAGAATAGAGTAAAACAAAATGAAATTCGAACTCCTAATGCTAACTACTAAAACGATATTTTTTTTACAAAAAAATGTTGCGGAGACAGGATTGAACCTTGACTCAAGGTTATGAGCCTTGCGAGCTACAAAATGCTCTACTCCGCGCGAAGAACCGGGACTTTATGGACGAAGAAAGATTGGATACGCCCTTACCCATATCCGTACAAAATAGAAATAGGGCTATTGTACAGACTGGGAAAGAGGGGGGGACTACTTATCTCTATGATAATAGATCGTGAGACATACAACTACGAAAGGCTATTTGTCTCTTTACCAACTTGATCTTATTGAGCCCGGTAACAAACAGCATGAACATTTCCGAAGTATGTGTAGGATAGCCCAAAGTCTCGATCGTTAGCTCTAGGGTATCAGTAAAAAAAAACAACGTCGATGGAGACGTATAGGTGACTATTACGGGTGGGGATTGAAATTTTTCCATGAATTTCCATTTTTCATCAATGATGGACTTGCTTATTTTTTTTTTGAGGATCGATCGAAATCAAATGATATTCTGTTCCAATTTCGTCGCTTCTTTCCCCTCTGAATCAAACTTTTTTGGCCAAATATAATGTTCAGTTAATATTTTATAAATGTACAGTTCGGATCCTAGATGTAAAAATATAAGAAGGTAGATCTCCATCGCCATGAAACAAAGAGTTGTGTGATACAGTACATAAAAAAAAAAATAATAAATAAATGAAAATTAACAAATTTTCCTGATGTAGAGGCCATCAAGAAAGCTCATAAGTGAATATATAACCTACGGAAAAGGGGAATAAAACCAATCTTGCTGCACAATGGAAGAGCCAATGGCTTATCTCTCCCATCGAATCAAAATGAGCCAAGGTGTGCGTTCATGAGGCCCATGGCTAAAGTTTTCCCTCAAGCCTGCCAATATCCGCGCCAAGAACATTAAAAAAACAGTAAATCAGTAGCCCAAACAAGATGTCCAAAATAAGAACATCCACGCCCATAAGGATAAACTATTCATACCAAAACGGATGATGCCATTGCTACGTTGTGAAGAGTTTAACCATAGATAATCTCTTAACCTCCCAGTATACGTGGAAGATTCATAAATTGTGACACGTTACCTGCAATAAAGTGATGTGTTCCAATGCAATAAAAAGTAACCACCCAATGGATTTAACCAGAAAAACTCACAATAAAATGCGTCAAAGCAGAAATATCACAATACCGCCGCGTCCGGGGCCGTCGCAAGGAAAACTTATAACCGAAACTTTTATCTGGCATGAACTTGGAACCACGTGCTCTAAAGCACCTTTTACTAAAATCAATGTAGTTGTATGCAAAACCTAGGCAATAGCATGATGAACCAAGAAGGCACCAGGACCTATTGTTAAGAAGAGTGAAGGTATATTCATTAACAGCATTCAAACAGCCGGTAACCATATGCTTCGACCTGCATGAGGCTGGGCCATTCGTTGAGAGAAGCGTACAGGAACCCATATGAAGTAGTACCAGAGCGGAGTGTGCCATTGGGCAAAATATGGTCAAATCAAGATTTTGTTTTTCGGCAGTACCAAAAGCGAGCCAACATCGTTATGAACATAAGCCCAAGGTATGGAACAAAAACAGGCTGGCCCAACTTAAATGAGATTGATAGCTGCTTTGTGGTCTAACATTTTGCCACTACCATTATCTCATTCTGTTCTGGTTGTAATCTCTAATGAAGAAGATGGTCCATGAGGCAAAGGCCCTGGTCATATTAAAGCCTGCGATGTATTGGTGATGGAGTATAAACGCGCCTGAGTAGTCAAAGTCTTGTGTATGAATGCATAAAGAGGTAAAGAGTACACTGTGTGAGTACTAAGGAAGTAATAACCTAAAGAGGCTAGAGCAAGACAATAATTGAAAATGAAGCGAATATTGATTGTGCATAAAGACCCTTATGCCACGCCAATCGACCCCCTGGAGGAATAGTGTTTCTAAAAGATCTTTGAGTATGGGACCAATCCCGGCAGTAGTCTATACATATGACCAGCGATCAGGAAATAAATGCAATAGCTAAAATGATGAGAGCAATAGCGGCATCCATAAACTTTGCGTTGTGGATGAAATCCACCGAGAGGTGTTAGAATGGCAGTTCTGTCCTGGGAAAGTACAATAAATGGCTACCGAATCGGTTTGGGCATTAAACGATTCACGACCCGTTAACAAAGTGGTCCACCCCTTGAGGAGTTTTAGGGTTAATACATCTAAAAAATATTCCATCGGACGTACTGTCCCTGGTCCTGGGAATAGCGACATGAAATAAATGTCCTGGTCAAGCCAAGAACTCACTCCGAAAAGTCCTGACAAATGATGATTTAGACGAGGATTCGGCATTTTTGAACAACCGAAACGCTTGGTTTTCCATTTTGTTGTAAGGTAACCCAACCCCGTATTAAGGCTATAGCAGAAAGAAATAAAGAAAAAGAGCTCCAGTATAGAT
>PYDT01001268.1:0-13988 GCA_004837865.1 Musa balbisiana | reverse complement strand
CTGAATCAGAGGCACAAGCATCTGTGTTTTGCAAAGAACCCGAACAGGGGCATTTCAGCTATTATATGAGTTCCCGGCCTACAGGACTTGCTCATAAGTGGAATGTAGTACTTGGCTCCATACTCAGACTAGTTGGTTTCCAGTTCTTAAAAGCACGTATTGATAGGCCCCGTTCTTTTGAGAATCAGTAGTTTCTTCCGCTATAAAGTCAAATCTTTCTTAAACAACGGGGGCCCGGTACAAAATCCAATAATGGATTAGTAAGCCTTACTCTCCCTTTTCTATGATTATGATTGGGGGTTCGTACAGTGATTTCAAACTATTAATAGTGCAAGTCAATTCTGGGATCAAAACTACAAAAGTCAAAGAGGGGAGGCAAGATTGGTTCTCAAAGGGTTCCTAAAAAAGTCAATCCATTCATTGCGACTAGGATTGAGGAAGAGATTAAGGATATTGTACGAAAAGAACTCTAATCAATAACTATGATAGAAGCCAGTAAAAAACAACTAACTCCCCTCCCCGGCCCATGGAAAATCCCAAACAAGTACCCAATCCAAATTCACCCTCCCTTCCCTGATACCTCCGCATACTAACGCCGTAACACGAAACGTTTGAGTAAAACCAAATACTGGTGCAATTTGGAGTATGCATGAAAGAGTCAGATGCTTCTTCCTATTTCTTTTCCACTGCGCGACGTGGGGCCACCTGGGACTGAACCAGGACTCGCACGTGAAGTAAATCGTCCACCTACGATCCTACCAATTGAGAGAGAATCAATAGAGTCTTTTTTGGGAGCGATTCATACTTCCCGAACGACGCTGAACTTCTCCGTTGTACTGCGCTCTTCAAGTGTGCTTGTTCCCTTCTCCTTACCATGACAAGTCCTTGTTGAAAAACTCGATGGAAGAAAAAAGAAGGCGTTAAGAGACCTCCCGGCCAAACCCCTAGACACTCTAAGATCCTTTTTAAACCTGCTCCCCTTTCGGTACAAGGTAGATAAATAGACACATCCCTTGCACTGATCGGGTGGGCGCTCGTAGTGACTGAGGGGGTGTTCGACAGACAAGAGTGACGTTATTATTTACAAGCATTCCTTCTTATGGCTAGATCCAATCTCATGGTCCCTGCGGAAAGGAAAAAGAATCACGTTCTGCCTTCGGGAGGGAGAGAGATTAGGGAACAATTACTATTGATTTGCGCTTTATCCAGACCTCGGGAAAAGCATGAAAAAAAGGCTCGAATGGTACGATCACCTCCGTCACCCAAGAGATGAAAGGGGCGATCTCGTAGTTCTTGGGCTGTGAAGATGCGTTGTTAGGTGCTACATTTTTCCCCGTTTGTTAGGTGCTCCATTTTCCCATTGAGGCCGAACCTAAACCTGTGATCGAGAGAAGCTGTCAATCACTGAAAGGGATGTATGGATTCTCCGAGAAGAGAAGAAGCCGTTGGTGTCCCCCCGGACCGCCCGGAATCCCACGATTGGTGAATAGAAAGTTAGATCTACTTGGATCTCACATGAATGACCAAATCTATCCTACCTGAGGAGAAGTTTGGTTTCAACTCCGATTCGAACGGAGGGAGTACGCCATGCTAATGTGCCTTGATGATCCACATCTCGGGTCAGGCGAGATGAGCACATTGAATTCCATGTGTGCGTGAGAGACCTCAAAGCCAGGCACCACACGACGCAATATCAGAGGGGGCGCATCGTACATGAGCTAATAAGCCCGTCGTGTGGGCCTCCAGGGGGAGGCCTGCCTGCTATGCTCAAAAGCAGAGAAACCCATCCCGCTCTCTCCCTTTTTACGTCCCATGTCGCCCCCACGGGAAGGGACATGGGGACGTAAAAAAGGGGATCCTATCAACTAACGTTGTTCCGACCTGGATAATAAGAACATGAGCTGGTCTTACTAACCGTCGAGAAACGAAAGAAGACGTCCATATTCCAAGCTTAGCTCAGACGTAGCTCGATCTTTGTGGGTGTGAAGCAGTGTAAACAAAATACCAACAAAGCATAAGCATTAGCTCCCCTAAAAGGAGGTGATCCAGCCGCACCGTCAGTCGGCTACCTTGTTACGACTTCACTCCAGTCAATAGACCCCGACCTTCGGCTCCCCCTCTGCCGGGTTAAGGTAACCGAATTCGGGCTAAAATGGCCAAGCTCCATAGTGTGAGGGCGGTGTTGTCCAAGGCCGGCGAAAACGAATTCACCGCGTATGGGCTGACCGGCGATTATAGCGATTCCGGCTTACATGCAAGGCCGAGTTGCAGCCTGCATCCGAACTGCGGACGGGTTTTTGGGGTTAGCTCACCCTCCCGGGATAGCGAACCTTGTCACGGCAATTGTAGCACGTGTGTCGACCAGGGCATAAGGGGCATGATGATTGACGTCATCCCCACCTTCCTACGGCTTATCACCGGCAGTCTGTTCAGGGTTCCAAACTCAATGGTGGCAACTAAAAAAACGAGGGTTGCGCTCGTTGCGGGACTTAACCCAACACCTTACGCACGAGTACGACAGCCATGCACAACTGTGTCGCGTTACCGAAGGGCACCCCTCTCTTTCAAGAGATTCACGGATGTCAAGCCCTGGTAGGTTTTGCTTGGCATCGAATAAACCACATGCTCCACGCTGTGAGGGCCACGTCAATCCTTTGAGTTTCATTCTGCGAACGTTCCCCAGGCGGGATAAACGCGTTAGCTCAGCACTGCACGGGTCGATACGCACAGCGCCTGTATCCACGGTTACGGCTAGGACTACGGGGTATCTAATCCATTGCTCCCTAGCTTTCGTCTCCTCCAGTGTCAGTGTAGCCAGCAGAGTGCTTTCGACGTTGGTTCTGTCCGACCTACGCATTTCCACCGCTCACCGGAATTCCCTCTGCCCCTACGTACCTCCAGCTGGTAGTTTCCACAGACTGTCAAGGCGGAGCCCTGGGAATTTGACGGCGGACTTGAAAGCACCTACAGAAGCTGTACGCCCATCATTACGGATAACGCTTGCATACTTGTCTTACCGCGGATGCTGGCACAAGTTAGCCGTGCTTATTCCTCAGATACCGTTCATTGTTTCTTCTCCGAGAAAAGAAGTTCACACCGTGGCGCCTTCTACCTCCACCGCGATTGCTCCGTCAGGCTTTCGCCCATTGCGGAAAATTCCCCACTGCTGCCTCCGTAGGAGTCTGGCAGTGTCTCAGTCCAGTGTGGCTGATACATACTCCGGACCAGCTACTGATAATCGCCTTGGTAAGCATTACCTCAAAACTAGCTAATCAGGACGCAAGCCCATCCT
Organism: Musa balbisiana; assembly: GCA_004837865.1. Taxonomy (NCBI): domain Eukaryota; kingdom Viridiplantae; phylum Streptophyta; class Magnoliopsida; order Zingiberales; family Musaceae; genus Musa; species Musa balbisiana. The sequence goes on along the minus strand of PYDT01001268.1, from coordinate 10,696 downwards.
CGGGCGGATTCCTCCTTTGCTCCTCAGCCTACGGGGTATAGCAACCGTTTCAAGTTGTGTTCCCCTCCCAAGGGCAGGTTCTTACGCGTTACTCCCGTCCGCCACTGGACACACCAATTCCCGTCCGACTTGCATGTGTAAGCATGCCGCCAGGCGTTATCTGAGCCAGGATCGAACTCTCCATGTGATTCATAGTGATTACTTATGTTCCTTGTTCCGTAGACAAAGGGATCGGCATTCTCTGTCATTCTAAAGGCTAACTTGTATCCATGCGCTTCATAGTAGACCTGGAGTTTCGCTACCAGCAATATTAGTCATCCATACCATATCGTCAATCCCACAAGATAGTATCCTTCTCGTGCGATCACGGCGGGGGAGCAAGTCAAAATAGAAAAAACTTACAGGGGTGTTTTGGGATACTTCAGCTCGAACTGATGGACTCCACCACGTCAAGGGACACTCACGCGGAGTTATATCCATTACGGTTCCCATCGAGGAAATAGAAATAATAATCATAAGGCAAAGGGTCGAGAAACTCACCGCCACTTATGCTGAAAACTTGCGCCGGGCCTCTTTTCGCATTATGGATAGTAAAATTAATGGGCTATGGATAGTTTTTAAAATAAGGGGAAAAAGTGGTACTCAATTGTCAACTGCTCTACGGAAATAGGGTGACTACGGTTCGAGGCCATAGCACAGGTTTCATAAAAATCCGTACGATTTTCCCGATCTAAATCGCGCAGAGAAGGTTTTACATGAAGAAGATTGGTTCAGCATGTTCTATTCGAATATGGTAGGAGAAGAACCCGACTCGGGTATGTTAAAAAAGAGGGGAAGCAGACCAATCAGAGGTATGATCACCCCTTCTTCTTGCCCAAATCTTACCATTCCGAAGGAACTGAGCTAATTCTTTTCAATTGCATTCAAGAGGTCCTATGTGTTTCCAACACCTTTTTGAGACTCGAAAAATAAAAGGGACAAATTTCCTTTTCTTAGGATAAAGTACAAGAAAAAGGTAATGGTAACCCCACCATTAACTACTCATTTTATTTATTATTTCATAGTTATAGAAATATAATTCAGTTATAGGAAATATTAATTTCATAGTATAGAAATAATGTCTACCGAGACAGAATTGTAACTTACTAATCCTTTGACCAGAGGCAAAGATTTACTTGGGAAAGACTGATTCATTCCGGTCGAATGAGGGTCAAGCCATTGCATTTGCCAGAATCCATGGGGTATATTGAAGCAGGTTGACTCCTTTGCTTCTCTCAACGGTACAACCCTTCCGCGGAGCCCCCTTTATCCTCGGTCACAGAGACAAATGTAGGACTGGTGCCAACAGTTCATCACGACGAAAGGAATTCACGTACGGCTAGGACTAGGGGTATCTAATCCCATTTGCTCCTAGCTTTAGTCTATCATGTCAGTGTCGGCCGCAGAGTGCTTTCGCCGTTGGTGTTCTTTCCAGATCTCTACGCATTCACAGCTCCACCGGAAATTCCCTCTTGCCCCTCCTATCAGCTTGGTAGTTTCCACCGACTGTCCAGGGTTGAGCCCGGATTTGACGGCGCGACTGAAAAGCCACCTACAGGACGCTTTAAGCCCAAATCATTAGGTAACGCTTGCATCCTCCTGTTTACGACGGCTGATGCACAGAGTAGCCCGATGCTTTTCCTAGATACGTCATTGTTTTCTCTCCGAGAAAAGAATTCACGACCCGTGGGCCTTCTACATCACGCGGCATTGCTCCGTCAGGCTTTCGCCCATTGCCCCCCGGAAATTCCCCACTGCTGCCTCCCGTAGGGTCTGGGCGTGTCTCAGTCCCAGTGTGGCTGACGATCCTATCGGACCATTAGATCATCGCCTTGGTAAGCGATTACCTCACCAACTAGTACTCAGACGCAAGCCCTCCTCGGGCGGATTCCCTCCTTTTGACTACTCAGCCTACGGGGTATTAGCAAACGTTTCCCAGTTGTTGTTCCCCTCCCAAGGGCAGGTTCTACCGCGTTACTCACCCGTCGCCACTGGAACACACCACTTCCCGTCCGACTGCAGTTTGAAGCATGCCGCCAGGTTCATCCTGAGCCCGGATCGAAACTCTCATGAGATTCATAGTTGCATACTTATAGCTTCCTTGTTAGTAGACAAAGCTGATTCGGATCTCTTTCATTCTAAGGCATAACTTGTATCCATGGCTTATATTAGCCTGGAGTTCGCTCCCAGCAATATCGTCATCCCTACCCTATCACGTCAATCCCACAAGCCTCGTATCCATTCTCGTTCGACACGCGGGGGAGAAGTCAAAATAGGAAAAACGTGACATGGGTAGGGATAATCAGGCTCGAACTGATGACTGCACAACGTCAAGGTGACACTCTTACCCCTGAGTTATCTCCCTTCCCGGTCCCATCGAGAATAGAACTCACTAATCCTAAGGCCAAGGGTCGAGAAACTCAACGCCACTCTCCTGAACAACTTGGAGCCGGGCCTTCTTTCGCAACTTATGGATAAGGTAAATAAGGGTATGCGATAGTAAAATAATGGAAAAATTGGATTCAATTGTCACGCTCATATCGGAAATAGATCAGGAATACGGAATTCGAGCCTAGCACATGGTTTCATAAAATCCGTACGATTTTCCCGAGCTAAAATCAGCAGAGAGGTTTTACATGAAGAAGATTGTTCAGCAATGTTCTATTCGATAATGAGTAGGAGAAGAACCGACTCGGTATTGTTAAAAAAAAGGGGAAGCAGAACCAAGTCAAGATGGTATAGATCACCCTTAGTCTTCGCAAAGATCTTACCATTTCGAAGGAACTGGAGCTACATTTCTTTTCATTCTCCATTCAAGAGTTCCTATGTGTTTCCACAACCTTTTTTGAGACATCGAAACATAAATGGACAAATTCATTTTTTAGGAATAAATACAGAAAAAGGATACTGGTAACCCCAACATTAATACTCATTTTCATTATTAATTTATGTTATAGAAAATTAATTTCTAGTTATAGAAAATTAATTCATGTAAGACGAAAAATACATGTCCTACCGAGACAGAATTGTAATTACATCCTCTAGCCAGCAGGCAAAGATTTACCTCTGTGGAAGACGATCCATTCGGATCGAATGAGGGTCAAACTCCATGGCATTGCCAGATCCATGTTGTTATTTGAAGCAGGTTGCCTCCTTGCTCTCTACGGTACAACCCTATTCCCGCGGAGCCCCCTTTCCTCGGTCCACAGAGCCAAAATGTAGGACTGGATGCCAACAGGTCATCACGGAAGAAAGACTCACGAAACAGGATCACTAACTACTCTAATTAATCGAACCGGACACTCACATGACTACTAATATAATTATAATAGAAAAAAAACTGTATTTCTGTATACTTTCCCGGTCACTGCTACCGCGGGCTTCGCCTCGATCGGATCATACCTGGATATCCCTTCAACACACACATAGGTCAGCGAAGGATCTCGGACGACTCACTAAAGCACGAAAGCCAGGATCTTCAGCAAATGAATTATTTGAAAGGTGCATAACGCTGGATAAGCTCACAAGAACCCGTCAATTTTGGATCAATCGGGATTTTCATTGGGAGGTATCGGGAAGGAATTGGAATGTCATACTATCGATTCATACAGAAGAAAGGTTCTTATTGATTCAAACGCTGGGGTAGGGATAGAGGAAGAGGAAAAACACCGAGATTCACATAGCTACTTTTTGTTTTTGATCGAAAAATAAATCTGATATTTCGTACCTTCGCGCGATGAGAAAATGGGTCAGCTTCTACCGGATCAACGAAACCCATGGGAACTTAAGGAATGATGGAAAGGGAATAAAAGAAAAGAGAGGGAAAGAAAATCGAACATGAAATAAAGAATAAGCAAAAAAAAAAATAAGTAGAGATCACAAATAGTAGAAGTAGAGCGCCCAGATTCCAAATGAAAAAATTCAAACTCGAAAAGGATCTTTCTGATTCTAGAACAATAAGGGGCAAGAGGATGGATCGAGAAGATTTTTGTTATTATTATAAGATCGTGATTTGATCAGCAATGTTTGAGTAAAAGAAATAATAGTACCACTTTGATCATAAATGGAAAGTGTCAATTGGGAAAGGAAAACGTGACTGAATTGGTCTTAGTTCCTCTTCTGGACGGAGTGGAAAAGGGAGGAGATTCTCCGACGAGAAAAGGATCCAATTACTTCGAAGAATTGAAGAGGAGCCGTATGAGGTGAAATCTCATGTTACGGTTCTGTAGAGTGGACAGTAAGGGTGACCGTATCTGTCAACTTTTCCACTGAGCACCCAAAAACCAAACTCGGCCTTACGTAAAGTTGCCAGAGTACGATTAACCTTGGATTGAATCACTGCTTATATAACTGGTATTGGCAATAATTTACAAGAACATTCTGTAGTATTAGTAAGAGGAGGAGGGTTAAGGATTTACCCGGGTGCAGTATCACATTGTTCGAGGAACCCAGGCTGTCGGAGTAAGGATCGTCGACAAGGGCGTCTAGTGCGTTGTAGATTCTTAGCAAGAATTGTATAATTTGTGGATGCCATGTGAATCGCTAGAAACATGTGAAGTGTATGGCTAACCCAATACGAAAGTTCGTAAGGGGACGGGAGCAGGCTACCATGAGACAAAAAGATCTTCTTTCTGAAGAGATTCCGATTCGGAACTATTATATGTCCAAGCGTCCAATATTGAATCATTTCAGAGGTTTTCCTACTTTGTCCGTGCAACAAAATTCGAAATACCTCGACTTTTTTAGAACAGGTCGCGTCAATAGCAATGATTCGAAGCACTTATTTTTACATTACACCTATTTCGGAAACCTAAGGACTCGGAGTATGGGATATGTAAAATTACAGGATTTCAAGTCCTAGAGGAAAAGGAGGCAACGGATACTCAATTAAAGTGAGTAAACAGAATTCCATACTCATCTCATAGTACATCATAGAATTGTGGAAAGCGTATTCATGAAAGGTCGTAGTACGGCTTGGAGGGAGATCTTCAATATCTTTCGAGATCCCCTAAAATATGGGGTCAAAAGCCAAAATAGAGACTTCGTTTAGCCCTTATAAAAAGAAAAATGATTTTGAAACCTTCTTTCCCGCCATGTCACGGTCGAGGTAATGAAGAAGAAAAAACTGCAACATCCGATCCAAGTTATCGTAATCGATATAACATGTGGTTAACCGTGTATTCTTGAAACACGGAAAAAAATCATTGGCTTATCAAATTATCTATGAGCCATGAAAAAAGATTAACAAAAGGACAGAAACAATCCACTATCTGTTTACGTAAGCAATACGTGGCGTAACTCCCGATATCGCAGTAAAAGCAAAGACGTGTCGGGGATCGACCATCAGTTCTATTGAAATTAGGATCTACACAAGGAAAAGCCCTTGCCATTCGTGGGTTTTAGGGGCATCCGAAACGTCCGGGTCGAAATATGGCTTTCAATTAAGTTACGATTAGTAGATTGTGCCAAGGGAGTGGCGAGCCATACGCAAAAAGGAAAGAGACTCATAGAATGGCAGAGGCAAAATAGAGCTTTGCACTTTTCGTGAATCCATGACAGGACTAGATAGACACATGGATCCCTTTTTACATCCAGATCGGAAAAGAATCAATGAAAAGAATCGGACGATATCTTCTCGAAACAAACAAAGGAAACGAAAGATGAAACATAAATCATGATAACAAGCCCTCGCGGGGCTTGATAAGAATAAGAAAGAGGAATCTTTGCAAATATCATGGATAGGGTTGATCCTATTCATGGGGATTCCGTAAATATCCCATTCCAAAATGAAATTCGAACAATTGGGACTTTGTGGAGATGGATGCAGATTACTAATTCATGATCTGGTCAGGTACAGAATGAAAACTTTCATTCTCGATTCTACGAGAATTTTTATGAAAGCGTTTCATTTGCTCTCTTCCATGGGAAGTTTCATTTCCAGAATGTATCCTAATTTTTGGCCTAATTCTTTCTTGATGACTCGATTCAACCTTGATCAAAAGGTAGGACCTTGGTTCTATTTCATCTCTTCAACAAGTTAGTAATAAGCAAACGGCCCTATTGTCGATGGAGAGAAGAACCTCAATAGTTTTCGGGAAATTCCCAAACGCACCCCCAATTTCAACGAAATCTTTCAATTCTTATTTTATATGTTCAAATCTAGTATTCCTCTATCGAGAGTACATGAATGTACAGAAAGGCTATAACAGAGTTTCTGTTATTCGTATTACCAGCTACTCTAGGAGGAATGTTTTTATGTGGTGCTAACGATTAAAACTATCTTGTAGCTCCAGAATGTTTAGTTTAGGTTCCTACCCTATTATCTGGATCTACCAAGAGAGATGGACGGTCTAATTGAGCTACTATGAAAGATTTACTCATGGGTGGGGCAAGACTCTTTATTCTGGTTCATGGTTCTTTGGCCTATATGGTTAATCTGGGGGGGAGATCGAGCTTCAAGAAATAGTGAAAGGTCTTATCAATACACACATGTTAAATCCCCAGGATTTCAATTTGCGTTAATACCACACTGTAGGAATTGGGTCAAGCTTTCCCCAGCCCCTTTCAGCAATGGAATCCGGACGTATACGAAGGAGTGAGGTTCGTTCGAAACAAATTTCCTAACATCATATTATCTCTGAGATTGTTTGGATTTTCAAAACTACATAGCATGCAGAAGAGAATGCTATCACCACTCGGACCAAGACATAACTTTTACCAAAAGTTTATTGATCTTTTTGTTCAAATAACAATTAAGTGAAGCAGGGGTCAGGACAACGATTCTTTTGATAAAACGATACCATTTTGCAGTCTTATTACGGGTAGTTCTCAAGGATCGGAATTAATGACGTATACAAATGCTGGAATTAATCGATGTAGATGCTTACAAGTTGGGTCTCCTCCCAGAGATACGAGTGTAATAGGGAGCATCGTTTGACAAAGGATCACCCTAAGCTGATCATTCCATGGCTATGAGAACGAATCAAATCAGATGGTTCTATTTCTCACATCTTTCGGACTTGCTCCTACGGAACCAACTGTCGAAAGGATCTGAACAAGTCAGTCATCACAACCAACTGATGAAGGATCCTCGAAAAGTTTAAGGATTAGTAATCCTTTTAGAAATCGCATGGATTCGGTCTGATACATACGCGAGAGGTAATCAAAAGGAAAGAAGAGGAGTTCTTCTTTTTATCACTTAGGAGGTGCGCGATGAAAGTCTCATGCACGGTTGAATGAGAGAAAAGAAGTGAGGAATTCATCGTTTCGACTCGACTCTCCTCACTCCAGTCGTTGCTTTTCTTTCTGTTACGTCGAAAGTAGCTGCTTCAGCTCAGCCACGCCGAATTTTCCCCATATTCTTTTTATTATCATCAAATACGAATGGCATCTTCTGGAAATCCTAGGCTATTCTTAGCATGATAATTGGGAATCTCATGCATTACTAAAACAAGCATGAAAAGTATGCTTGATATTGTCATCGGTCAACTCTGGATATGTAATTATTGGAAATAATTGTGGGAGACTCAAGGATGGATATGCAAGCATGATAACTTATATGATGTCTATATCTCCATGATCTAGGACTTTGCTTGCAATTGTATTATTGGGTCGAGTACGGAACAATGATAACATTCGAGATATGCAGGATTTACACGAAAGATCCTTTTTGGCTCTATCTGCAGACTATGTATATTATCCCTAGGAGGTCTTCCTCACTAGAAGGTTTTTCGGAAAAACTCCATCTATTCTGTGTGGATTGAAGGCAGGCCTATTATTTCTTGAGTTCAATAGGACTCCTACGAGCGTTGTTCATCTACTATTATCTAAAAATAATCAAGTTATTCATGCTGGACGAAATCAAGAAATACCCCTTACGTGCGAAATTTAGAAGATCTCCTTTAAGATAAACAATTCCATCGAATTGAGTATGACTGTAGTGTGATAGCTCTACATACCAGGAATAGCAATGAACCCAATCTTGCAATGCGCAGGATACCCTCGTTAGCTTATAGGTCTATTTCTAGTTCAGATCCCTCGTACGAACTGGAATAAAAGAATTAGTAGATCTGTTCCGCACAACCCAAAATGGGAAATGGGCTTGGGTTATGAACTTATAATATGAATCGACCGATCATCAGATTATAAGTTCATTTCCATACCGGACCAGACCGTTTGGAATAGGGTATGTACAGTCTTATTATGAGGATGGGTCATTAGAGGTATGTAAATAGAGACTTGATTTAAATATGGACGCTACGTCGTACCTTCTATTTAGGATAGGGGAATAGGGTATTCGGACAGGCTTTTGGACATATCTACGTATGGGTACCACTATTCACTTTTTTGGGCTTTATGAATAGAGAAAGAGGTTGATTGTACATTTTTCCTTTTTGTATTTATAAGGATCTACGGATAATTCCAATCGAAGCAATTTGATGTCTGACCAGGGCCTATATGACAGACCGATCGATAGAAATACTCAACACTCCACCTTTCCTATATTCTCCATAAGCACATTAGATAGATATCATATTCAGGAAACGATTCACTTTCAAGATGCCTTGATGGTGACATGGTAGAACGCGAGACTCAAATCTAGTGCTAAAGAGCGTGGAGGTTAGAGTCTCTTCAGGCATAATATGAGAATGATCATTGGATTATCAAATTACTATCGAGTCCATGAAACAGATTCAAAAAAAGGACAGAAACAAATCCACTATCTGTTTTACGTCAAGCAATACGGGAGTAACTCCCGATTATTAGCACGGTATATAAAGCCAAGAGTGTAGGAGGATCGACCATCAAGTTCCTTTGAAATAGGATCTACCAAGAGAAAAGCCACTTGCCCATTAGTTGGTTATTAGGGGCCATCCGAAAACGTACGCGGTTAGAAATAGGCCCCTTCAAATAAGTTCCGAAATTAGTAGCTGCTGCCAAAGGAGTGGCGATGCCCATACGCCAAAAAAGGAAGAGACTCATCGAATGGCAGAGGCCAAATAGAGCCCTTTTGCCCACATTTTCGTTACAATGAACAGGATTATTATAGACACATGGATCCATACATCTCGAGCGCGAAAAAAAAGAATCAATAGAAAGAATCGGAACGATATAATTCTCGAAACAAACAAAAGGAACAAGCAAAGATGATGAAAATAAATCATGCCATCAATAGGCCCTTCGGGGGCTCTTGCTTAAGAATAAGAAAGAGGAAATCTATGGAAAATCTCATGGAATAAGGGTTGATCCTTTCATGGGCGGATTCCGCTTAAATATCCCATTCCAAAAATAGAAAGTTCGAAAACAATTGGGACTTTTTCGGAGATTGGATGCCAGTACTAATTCATGATCTGGCATGTACAGAATGAAAACTTCATTCTCGCTTCTACGAGAATTTGTTAGGAAAGCGTTTCATTTGCCCATTTCTTTATTATTGGAGTTTCGATTTTCACCAGACAGGTATCCAATGTTTGGCCCCTAATTCTTCTTCTGAATGATCCGATTTAAAACTCTGATCAACAGGATAGATTGCCGTTCTTTATCTCTTAAACAAGTTTAGTAATAAGCATAACGAGCCCTATGTTCCGATGGAGAGAAGAACCTTATAATTAGCCTTCGGAGAAATTTCCAAACGAACATTTACGAAATCTTTCAATTTAATTTTACTATGTTCAACTCTATGGTATTCCTCTATCCGTAGAGTACATGGAATGCTACAGAAATGGCCTATAACAGAGTTTCTGTTATTTCGTAGAACAGCGACTACTAGGAGGACTGTTTTTAGTGGTTGCTAACGATTTAATAACTATCTTTGTAGCTCCAGAATGTTTCAGTTTTGCTTCCTACCTTTATCTGGATATACCAAGAGAGATGTAGCCGCTCTAATGAGGGCCTACTATGAAATATTTAATACATGGGTGGGGCAAGCTTTCTATTCTGGTTCATGTCGGTTTCTGCTTTCTCTTGGCTATAGAAGTTCATCTGGGGAAGGGAGCATCGAGCCCCTTCAAGAAATAGTGATGGTCTTAGCAAACACCAAATTATAACTCCCCGGCATTTTTCAAATTTGCGATTATATACATACTGTCGGAATTGGCGTTAAAGCTTTCCCCAGCCACTTTTCAGCAATGGACTCCTACGATTATCGAAGGAGTGCGGTTCGTTCGACAATTAATACTCTATATATATCTATGAGATGTTTGGTTTTTCAAAACTCACTAGACATGCAGAAGAGAATGTATCCCCACCTTCGCGCCAAGACATAACTTTTACCAAAAGGATTGTATTCTTTTGTTCAAAAATAACATTTAAAGTGAAGCAGGGTTCCAGGAACAACGAATCTCTTTATGATAAACAGATCCATTTGGCCAAGCTTCGTTATTACGGGTAGTTCCTAAAAAGGATCCGACTAATGACGATATACAATGCTTGAATTATCGATTTGTAGATGCTACAGTAGTTGCGGTCTCCTCCTTCAGAACTACGAGTTGGAATAGGCGCCATCCGTGACAAAAGGATCACCCTAAGATGATCATCTCATGGCTATTGAGAACGAATCAATAGCTGGTTCTATTTCTCAATCTTTCTGACTGGCCTCCTACGGAAACCAAGAGTCGAAAGCGATTGAAAAAGTCAGTCATTCACAAACACTGATGCA
>PYDT01000862.1:0-13988 GCA_004837865.1 Musa balbisiana | reverse complement strand
CAATGTTCCATGTTGGGATAGTACCAGTTCCAATTTGATACAATTTACTATTTTTTTGGGAGCGGCGAAAGGAGCGGTGGGGAATGTGTTCGTATTATTAATGGCTTTTGAGGGTTCACCACCTATCAGAACGCGACGGCAGCAACGGGGCTTGTCAGAAGCTTTTGTAAATAATGGGTAGGGGATTGGTTTAGAAGATATTCTTTTTACCACACATATGCGGACAAACACGATAGTATAATAAGAACAAGAAATCTTTCTCGACAATCCACTTGCCCTGTTCTTCGAGAATCAGAAAGAATCCTTTCTCGAGTTTGAAATTTGTTCATTAGGAACTCTGTGGCTCTGTCTAGCTTCTACTTATTTTGACTTATTGAATATCACTTATTTTTTTTTTGCTTTATTCTTTATTTCATTTCGATTTCTTTTCCCTTCTACTTTCTTTTTATTCCTTCCATCCATTCCTTAAGTTCCCATGGGTTGTTGATCCTTAGGAATCGGACCCATTTTCTCATCCGAGCGAAGGGTACGAAATAATCAGATTTATTTTTCGATCAAAAACAAAAAAGTACTATGTGAAATCTTCGGTTTTTCCTATGCTCTATCCCTACCCCAGCCGTGTTGAATCAATAGGAGAACTTCTTCATGTATGAATCGATATTACTACCATTCCAAGTACTTCCCGATACCTCCCAAGGCAAATCCCGAATTGGATCAAAATTGACGCGGGTTGTGTTGAGCTATCCATGCGGTTATGCACTCTTCAAATAGGAATTCCTTTTGACCGATCCTGGCGCTTTTCGTGACTGTAGTGAGTCGTCCGAGTCCTTTCGATGACCTATGTTGTGTGGAAGGGACAATCCATATGATCCGTCGATTGCGGTAAGGCCCGCAAGGTTTAGCAATGGAACCGGGGGAAAGTATACAGAAAAGACAGTTTTTTGTTCTATTAATATTATATTAGTATTAGTTAGTGATCCCGGTTCGGAATATAGTATTAGTTAGTGATCCCGGTTCGGTGAGTCCTTTCTGCCGTGAGAAACGTTTTGGCCCCAACCAGTACTACATTGTGATATTTGTGCGACCGAGGAGAAGCGGGCTCGGCCGGGAAGCGGGTTGTACCGTGAGAGAAGCAAGGAGGTCAACCTGCTTCAAATTAAAACTGGATTCTGGCAATGCAATGGAGTTGGACCCTCAGGTCGATCCGAATGAATCGTCCTATTCCACAGAGGTGGTAAGATCTTGCCTGCTGGGCAAGAGGCTGTAAGTTACAAATTTCCTGTCTCGGTAAGGACAGTATTCTTATTACTATGAAAATTAATATTTCTATAACTATGAAAAAATTTAATATTTCTTATAAACTATGAATTAATAAATGAAAATGAAGTAGTTAATGGTGGGGTCGTTACCATTATCCTTTTTATTGTAGGTATTCCTAGAACAGGATTTGTCCATTTATTTTTCGATGGTCCTCAAAAAAAGGGTGTGAGAAAACATAGGAATCTTGAAGGACAAATTGAAAAGAAATGTAGCTCCCGTTCCCTCCGGAATGGTAGATCTTTGGGCAAGAAGAAGGGGTGATCATACATCTTGAACTTGGTTCTGTTCCACTTGTTGTTAAACAATACCGAGTCGGGTTTCTCTCCTACCAGTATCGAATTGAACATGTGAACAAACTTTCTTCATGTAAAACGGCTCTGACTCGATTTAGATCGGGAAAATCGTACGGATTTTATGAACAATGTGCTATGGCTCGAATCCGTAGTCAATCCTATTACGATTAGGAGCAGTTGACAATGGAATCCACTTTTTCCCATTATCTTTAATACCCTACCCATTATTTTACTATTCCCTAATAGTGCGAAAAGAAGGCCGGCTCCAAAGTTGTTCAGGAATAGTGGGAGTGGAGTTTCTCGACCTTTGCTTAGGATTAGTTCGTTCTATTCTCGATGTGGGACGGGAAGGAATAATCAGCGGTTAGAGTGTTCACCTTGACGGTGGAAGTCAATCAGTTCGGCGCTGATTATCCCAAACCAATTAGGTTTTCATTTTGACGGCTACCCCGCCGTGATCGGAACGAGAATGGATAAGAGGCTTGTGGGATGGAGTGATAGGGTAGGGATGACTATATTGTGGGACGCGAAACTCCCGCTAATATGAAAGCGCATGGATACAAGTATGCCTGAGTTATGCCTTGAATGAAGAGAATTCCGATAGCTTTGTGACGAACAAGGAAGTATAGTAATGCAACTAGAATCTCAGGAGAGTTCGATCCGGGCTCAGGGGAACGTGCGGCATGCTAACACATGCAAGTCGGACGGGAGTGGTGTTTCCAGTGGCGGCCGGGTGTGTAACGCGTAGAACCTGCCTTGGGAGGGGAGAACAACAATGAAACGGTTGTTACTACACAGTAGGTGAGGAGCCAAAAGGGAGGAATCCGCCCGAGGAGGGGGCTCTTGCGTACTGATTAGATAGTTGGTGACGGTAATAGTTACCAAGGCGCATGATAAGTAGCTGGTCCGAGAGGATGATCAGCCACACTGGGACTTGGACACGGCCCAGACTCCTACGGGAGGCAGCAGTGGGGAATTTCCGCAATGGGCGAAAGCCTGACGGAGCAATGCCGCGTGGAGGTAGACGGCCAACGGGGTCGTGAATTTTCTCGGAGAAAGAAAACAATGCGGTATCTGAGGACTAAGCATTCGGCTAACTCTGTGCCAGCAGCCGCGGTAAGACAGAGGATGCGCGTTATACGGAATGATGGGGCGTAATAAAGCGGCTGTAGGTGGGCTTTTCAAGTCCGCCGTCAAATCCCAGGGCTAAACCCTGGACAGGCGAATGGTGGACACTCCAAGTGGCGTACGTAGGGGCAGCGGGAATTTCGGTGAGCGGTGAATGAATTTGAATGCGTAGAGATCAGGAAGAAACACAACGGCGAAAGACTCTGCTGGGCCGGGCGCTGACACTGAGAGCCGACCGCTAGGGGAGCAAAGATGGGATTAGATACCCCAGCGTCCTAGCCGGAAAACGCTGGATACTGGCGCTGTGCGATCGACCCGTGGCGGCTGTAGCTAAACGCGTTAAAGTATCCCGCCTGGGGGGAATTACGTTCGACGCAAGAATGAAATCAAAGGACATTGACGGGGGCCAGCACAGCGGGGAGCATGTGGTTTATTCGATGCAAAGCGAAAGAACCTACCAGGGCTTGACATGCGGAATACCTTTGAAAGAGAGGGGTGCATTCGGGAACGCGGACCGTGGTGCATGGCTGTCGTCAGCTCGGGCCGTAAGGTGTGGGTTAAGGCCCGGCAACTGAGCGCACAACCTCGTGTTTAGTTGCCACCAGGAGTTTGGAACATGAACAGATTGCCTGGTGTAAGCCGGAGGAAGGTGGGGATGACGTCAAGTCCTCATGCCCTTATGCCCTGGGGACCACGGGCTACAATGGCCCCGGGGACAAAAGGGGTCGCGATACGCGAGGCGTGAGCTAACCCCCAAAAACCCGTCCTCCGTTCGGAATTGCAGGCTGCAACTCGCCGCATGAACCGGAATCGCTATACTCGCCGTAAGCCAGACGGCGGTGAATTCGTACGGGCCGTGTACACACCGCCCGCACACTATGGGAGCTGGCCATGCCCGAAGTCGTTACCTTAACCGAAGGAGAGGGATGCCGAAGGCGGGGCTAGTGACTGGAGTGAAGTCGTAACAGGTAGCCGTACGGAAGGTGCGGATGGATCACTCCTTCTCAGGGAGAGATAATGCTTATGCTTGTTGGGGATTGGGTTTCACTGCTTCACACCCAAAAAGAAGCGAAGCTACGTATGAGCTAAGCTTGGATATGGAAGTTTCTTCGTTATCGACGGTGAAGTAAGACCAAGGCATGAGCTTATTATCCTAGTCGGAACAATGTTAGGTGATTAGGATCCCTTTTCCGTCCCAGGTCCCCTACCGGTGGCGATATGGGGGACGTAAAAAGGAAAAGAGAGGGATGGGTTTTCTCGCTTTTGGATGAGAAGGCCTCCCAGGGAGGCCCCCGACGGGCTATTAGATCAGGTAGAGCCGCCCCTGATAATTGCGTCGTGTGCCGGCTGTGAGGGCTCTCAGCCAATGGCATAGTTCAATGTGTCATCAGCGCCTGACCACGGAGATGCTGATCATCCAGGCACATTTAAGCATGGCGACTCTCCTGTTCGAATCGGAGTTGAAACCAACCTTCGTCCTCAGGAGGATGAGGGGCGATTCAGGTGAGATCCAATGTAGATAAACTTTCTTTAACTCGTGGGATCGGCGGACGGGGGGGCCACCACGGCTCCTGCCTTCTCGAGGAATCCATAATCCTTATCAGTGTATGGACAGCTATCTCTCGAGCACAGTTTAGGTTCGGCCTCAAGGGGAAAATGGAGCACCTAAAAACAACGGGAAAATGGAAAGACACACTAACAACGATCTTCACAGGACCACGAATACGAGATCGCCCTGTCATTCTGGGGTGACGGAGGCCAAGGGATCGTACCATTCGAGCCTTTTCATGCTGTTCCGGAGGTCTGGAAGGGAATAGCAGCAATCAATAGGATTTCCCTAATCGACCTTCGGAAAGGAAGAAGTGAATTCTTTTTCTTTCCGCGGGGCCCAGGAGATTGGATCTAGCAATAAGAAGAAGGCTTGGTATAATAACCTTCTTGCGTTTCGACCCCCTCAGTCACTAATGAGCGCCCGATCAGTGCAATGGGATGTGTCATTTATCCATCTCTTGACTCGAAATGGGAGCAGGTTTGAAAAGGATCTTAGAGGGTTAGGCGTTGGGCGGGAGGGTCTTAACGCCTTCTTTTTTCTCCCATCGGAGTTATTTCCCAAGGACTTGTCTGGTAAGGGAGAGAAGGGGGCAACAAGCACACTTGAAGAGCGCAGTAACGGAGAGTGTTTGCTGCGTTCGGGAAGGTGAATCGCGCCGAAAAAAGAATCTATGATTCTCTCTCAATTGGTTGGATCGTAGGTGCGATGATTTACTTCACGGGCGCGGTTCCTTTTTTTTTCTGGTTCAGTCCAGGATGGCCCCGCTGAGCAAGGGAAAAGAAATAGGAGAAGCATACTACGCTTTCATGCATACTCCACTTGGCTCGGGGGGATATAGACTCAGTTGGAGAAGCTCCGCTCTTGCAATTGGTCCGTGTGCGATAGGGTTTGGATGTCTAATTGTCCAGGCGGTAATGATAGTACCTTGTACCTGACGGTGGCTAATTTTTTAAGTAAGGGGGAAGAGGACCGAAACATGACACTGAAAGACTATACTGAGACAAAAGGATGGGATGTCAAGAAGTAGAGGAGGGGAGGTAGGATGGCAGTGGTCAGATTGTATGGATCGTACATGGACGATAGTTGAAGTCGGCGGCTCTACTAGGGTTCCCTCATCTGGAATCCCTGGGGAGAGGATCAAGTTGGCTTGCGATAGATGATGCACTATATCCTTCAATCTTTGAGCGCATGTGGCAAAAGAAGGAAAAACATGGACCGACCCCATCGTCTCCACCCCGTAGGAATACGGATTCACACCAAGGACGCCTCGAATCCAGGGGGCACGGAGCCGACCATAGACCTGTTCACTAAGTGGACGCATTAGGTCCGCTCTCCGGTGGGGCAGTAAGGGTCGGAGAGAAGGCAATCACTCGTCTTAACACCAGCATTTCTTAGACCAAAGAGTCGGCGGAAAAAGGGGGCAGCTCTCAGTTTACTGGTTTCAGGTGCCTGGATTCTCCGGAACCAAAGAATCATTAGAATGGGATTCCAACTCGCAACTTTTGAGAAGTTTGAGAAGAGTTGCTCTTTGGAGGCACGTACGATTGAAAGTTGTAAGCTGGTTCGGGGGGGAGTTATTGTCTATCGTTTGGCCCTATGGTAGAATTAGTCGGGAGGCTGAGAGGCGGTGGTTTACCTGTGGCGGATGTCAGCGGTGTCGAGTCGCTTATCTTCAGCCCGTGAATTAGCTGATGTTCTATGCTGCACCATTCGGCAGTTCGATTTATGTTTATAATTCCTGGACGTTGATAAGCTCTTTATTTAGCAGACCTTTCGGATGCATAGCCTTAACGTAAGGCGAGGTTCAAACGAGGAAAGGTTACCCGGGGGATACATCGGCACCAGGAGAAGAGGAAGGCGTAGCAAGCGACGAAATGCTTCGGGGGTTAAAATAAGCATGATCCGGAGATTCCCGAATAGGTAACCTTTCGAACTGCGGCTGAATCCATGGGAAGGCTAAGAGACACCCTGGCGACGGAAACATCTTAGTAGAGAGGAAAGAAAGCAAAAGCGCTTCCCCGTAGTAAGCGTCGCGAGCGAAATGGGAGAAGCCTAAACGTGGAAAACGGGGTTGTGGGAGAGCAATACAGGCGTCGTGCTTGCTAGGCGAAGCGGTGGACTGAATGCTGCACCCTAGCTGGCGGAAGTCAGTAGCCGAAAGCATCACTAGCTTACGCGATGACACGGTAAGCATGGGGCAGTGGAATACCGTGTGAATCAGCAGGACCCACTTGAAAGGCTAATACTCTGGGTGTCCATAGCGATAGTAGTACCGGAGGAAGTGAAAAGGAACCCCATCGGGGAGTGAATAGAACATGAAACAGTGAGCTCCAAGCGGGGAGGGAGGAGAATGTGGATTTCTGAACGGTGACTGTTGAAAATGAAGCCGGCGACTCTAGGCAGTGGCTTGGTTACGGGAAACCCACAGGAGCCGTAGCGAAAAGCGAGTTCATGAGGGCGTTGTCAAGATTGTGGGACCCGAAACCTGGGGATCGACCTGACCAGGATTGAAGCTTGGGTGAACTAGTGGAGGTCCGAAACCGAATGAGGTTGAAGAATCAGCGGATGAGTGTGGTTATGGGGTGGAAATGCAACTCGAAACCAGAGCTAGCTGGTTCTCCGAAATGCGTTGAGGCGCAGCAGTTGACTGGACATTAGGTGTAAAGCACTGTTTCGGTGCGGGCCGCGAGCGGTACCAAATCGAGGCAAAACTCTGAATACAGATATGACCCAAAAAATAAGAGGGATACAAGGTAGGCCAGTGAGACGATGGGGAAAAAGGCTTCATCGTCGAGATGGGAACAGCCCGGATCACCAGCTCAGGCCCCTAAATGAAAGCTCAGTGATAAAGGAGGTAGGGGGTGCAGAGAGAGACAGCAGGAGGTTTTGCTAGAAAGCAGCCACACTTGGAAAGAGTGCGTAATAGCTCACTGATCGAGCGCTCTGCGCCGAAGTGAACGGGGTAAAGCGATCTGCCGACGCTGTGGGATGTAAAAATGCATAATCGGTAGGGGAGCGTTCCGCCTAGAGCGAAGCACCCGCGCAAGCGGTGGGAAGAAAGAGCGGAAGTGAGAAATGTCGGCTGAGTAAACGCCAAAACATGGTAGAATCCAATGCCCGAACACCTAGGGTTCCTCCGCAAGGTTCGTCACGGAGGTGAAGTCAGGGCCGAAGATAGGCACCGAAAGGCGTGCGATGGACAAACAGGTGAATATCCTGTACTACCCCTTGTTGGTCACGAGGGAAGGAGAGCTAGGTTAGCGAAGGATGGTTACGGTTCCAGGACGCAAGGTGACCTTGCTTTTCAGGGTAGAAGGGGTAGAGGAAATGCTCGAGCCAAGTCCGGTACCCAGGCGCTACGGCGCGGAAGTAACCAGCCATACTCCCAGGAAAAAGGGGCCTCGAACGACCTTCACAAAAGGGATACCTGTACCCGAAACAGAAACAGGGGGATAGGTAAGAGAATACATAGGGGCGCGAGCAAAACTCTCTCTAAGGAAACTCGTAAAATAGCCCGTGTAACTGGGGAGAAAGAAGGGTGGCCGCTCACAAGGGGGTCGCAGTGACCAGGCCGGGCGATGTTTACCAAACCAACAAAAAAAAAAAAAAAAAAAAACAAAAAAAAAAAAAAAAAAAAACAAAAAAAAAACACAGGTATCCGCAAAGTCGTTAATATTACCATGTATGGGGGCTGACGCTGCCCAGGCCTGTTTCCCCTTGACACGAGAACGCTTAACAGCGCGACCGAGTACGCGAGGGAGACAGGTAAGCTGGCCGAGGGGTCAGGTGCCTGTGCGAGAACACATGCCGACGCGAGCGCATCTGGGTAGCTTGGATGCGGATTAACGAGCGAGCTGCGCGCCGACGGTTAGTCGTACGAGTTTTTTTCACCGCCAGAGAGCAGAGGGGCATTCGATGCTGCCAGGAACGGCGGCGTAAACTCTAACGGGCCTCAGGTAGCGAAAGTCATTGTCGGGTAAGTTCCGACCCGCACGAAAGGCCCGTAACGATCTGGGCACTGTATCGGAGAGAGGCTCGGTGAAACGAAATGTCTGTGAAGATGCGATACGGCCGCACCTGGACAGAAAGACCCTATGAAGCTTTACTGTTCCTGGGATTGGCTTTGGACGTTCCTGCGCAGCTTAGGTGGAAGGCGAGAGGCCTTCTTCCAGGGGGGGCCCAGCCATCAGTGAGATACCACTCTGGAAGAGCTAGAATTCTAAACTTGGTAGGACCTACGGGCCAAGGGACGTCTCAGGTAGACAGGTCTATGGTGCGTAGGCCTCCAAGGTAACGGAGGCGTGCAACGGTTTCAGCGGGCCGGACGGAGAGTGGCCCTCGAGTGTGCAAGGAAGAGGGAGCTGTGCAAGACCCACCCGTCGAGGCAGGGACGAAAGTCGGCATTAGTGATCCGACGGTGCCGAGGGAAGGGCCGTCGCCAACGGATAAAAGTAATTAGGGATAACAGGTGATCTTCCCCAAGAGTTCAATCGACGGGAGGTTTGGCCACTCGATGTCGCTCTTCGCAACCTGGGGCTGGGGCCGGAGTATGTTCCAAGGTTGGGCTGTTCGCCCAATAAAAGCGGTACGTGAAGATGGGTGGCAGCAGTCGTGAGACAGTTCGGTCCATATCCGGGCGGGCGTTAGAGCATTGAGAGGACCTTTCCTAGTTACGAGAGGAAATGGGAGCAGCACCTTGGTTGTACCAGTTATCGTGCCACGGGTTAAACGGATGGGTAGCCAAGGCGAGCGGATAACTGCTGATGAAGGCATCAAGTAGAAAGACCACACCAAGATGGTGATTCTCTTATTACGACTTACCCAGAGCACCGGTAGCACACCAGAGACAGCGAAGGGTCTCTGTCCTGCGGGGCCAATGGACGAGAAGTATTGGAATCAAGTAAGGTCAGGCGAACAGCCGTTTTCATTAGATAGGGTCAAGTGGAAGTGCAGTGATGTATGAGATGAGTCCGAACAGACGAGAGATTTGAACCTTGTCCTACACGACCTGATCCATTCGATCAGGCACTCGCATCTATTTTCATGTTCAACGTTGACAACATGAAAAAACAAAAGCTTGCCCTCCATCTTATCTATCCAAGGGATGGAGGGCAGAGGTCTTGGGTCCCTGTCCAGTCAAGAATGGGGCCTCCAATCACTAGCCACTTGATTTTCTCTCCCACTGTCTTTCTTCGTTCATGGTTTGGTTCGAATGTTGGTGCCTAGGCGTAAGAGAACCACACCATCCATCCGAACCCTTGTGGTTAACTCTACTGCGGTTTGACGATACTGTAGGGGAGGTCCTGCGGGAAAATAGATCGACGCCAGAATGATTAAAAGGGCAACACCCCCTTTTTTACTTTTCAATTTGGAAATATGAACGAGATAAAAATAACAAAAAATGCAAAGGTCGTCGTATTCAAAACACCAATATGAAATCTCTTCTACTATCACTTCAAATCGGAACGCACTGTTCGATTTCGTTAGATAGAGGAGAGAAAACGCGCTTTCACATATTCCTAACCGAAATGAAATGGCTGAGGCAGAGGAAAGGTTCCTTTTTGAGGTACTCGGGAACAGATCCAGTGGAGAGGGGTGGGGACTGTAGCTCAGAGGATTAGGGAAAGTGGCTACGAACCACGGTGTGGGGGGTTCGAAATCACCTCCGGCCCACAACATTCCCTTTTTCGAAAGGAATGCCGCTTTTTCTTTTATTTATCGTTGAAAGATTCGCTAAGTACATTATAGTAAACCAAGACCGGAATCAGATATTTGTGTTATCCCGAACTTCTTCCTCAGCCAGCTTTGGGCAGAATAGAGAGCAAGTACAAGTATTAGTAGCATAGCAAAAAGCGTTCATAGTCATTAATATGTTTTGCTCGCGGGTTACTTTGTGGCCTATCGGGGAGAAAATCGTGAGCATCTTTGAGCAGCTAGTACATCCTCTGGAATTCTGAATTGGCTATTTACAACGGGAGGATCACGAGATATAAGCCGAGGTAGACGGCGATTCTCAAATATCGCTTAGAACAGTGATGTGATAGCATTTAGATGAATGCAATAGAAACAAAGACAGCGAACGGGTTACCTACTCCTCCCGGTCAAAGCGAGCCCTTTAATTCCATTTCATCTCTGTAATTAAGAATGAATCAAATCTCCCCAAGTAGGATCGAACTAAGACAGTCAGTTAACAGGCCGACCGCTTCTACCACTGAGAATGAGGAACAACGGGAGATTCGACTCATATCGGAGGTCAACACACGTTATCAACCATATGAACATATGAGTCCGAAGCTTCTTCGAACTCCGGAACTGCGTCGTAAGTGGCTCCGTTCCATGCCTCATTCTAGGGAACCCACAAAGTGGCTATTTTCATATTTCCAGATCTATCTCCAATTCCATATTTAATAATCACTTTGGGTCATTGAAATCAGAGATGTCATTTATAGTCTATCCGTTTCTAATATGGAAAAGTGAAGAATTTATCCCAATAATAATCAAGATATGTAATAGAAAAGAAAAAGGGGGTTTGTGATGAGGTTTTTTAAATTTTTTCCTGGGTAATTTATTATAACTATGCAGAAGATAATAAATTCGGTCGTTTTGGGTCGGACTCTATAGGATTTCTGACAAATTCTCCATAGGGCCCTCTTATCTCTTCTGTTCGGATCGGTTCTGGAAGAAGGAAACGCGAAGGAGGTATTAGGCAACAAATGGTTTTAATACGGCGACGCTCAGATGTTATATAGATCATATGCGCCTCTGCATCTAGCATGGGGTAGACATCTCATACAATACTGTACTAGTTCTTA
The DNA here is from genome assembly GCA_004837865.1 of Musa balbisiana. NCBI lineage: Eukaryota > Viridiplantae > Streptophyta > Magnoliopsida > Zingiberales > Musaceae > Musa > Musa balbisiana. The sequence continues at coordinate 2,883 of PYDT01000862.1, read as the reverse complement.
CCCTATCTTTTGTTTCATTTTTCTGGAACTCACAAAAACTTTTTTGATTATGGGCTACTACCAGAAAGGCAATGCGTATCTCGCATTCAAGTTGGATTTCTGAATAATTCATTTTCAATTAGTCAACCATTCTTGTACCAAGTCCAACGGTAGCCAGATTAGGTCAAATTTATATGTTTCGATCAACAAACAAGATGTTATTGTAACAATAGTTTAATTGGTTGGTTAAATTGGTTACATTTTCGTCATGAATGGGTTGGATGGTTTATTGGGGATACGCAAAACTTCTATGCGGATCTAATTAATAGGTACCTGGAAATCTAATAGGTAACCTTGTGTCGAATGAGAAATTCTAGGCTCGGAATTTTTCGTATTCTATTATTATAACCCTGTGTCTACTATTAGGCAGAATGCCCCCCCCCCGTTGCTATTGTACTAAGAACGGGAAAGAACCCTCAGGAAAAGTCAGAAAGTAGAAAAAGGCAGAAAAGGAAGAAAGGGGAGAAAGTGAGGAAGAAAGCGAGGTGAAAGTGAGGAAGAAAAAGCGATGTAGAAGTGAAGGAAGGGGAAAGCGATGTAGAAACACTTCCGAAAGGAAGGATACTCTAAACAGGACAAGAGGGATCCACCGAAAAAGCCGTCCCTTTAGTCGGAAGAAAGGAGGATCCGGACAAAATAGATGAAACGAAAGAGATCCGAGTGATGGAAAGGAAAAAAAACAGAGCAGTGATTCCACTGTCACGTTAAAAGACACATGCGATAAAGATAGCACAGTTTACGAGATTCTTATCTGTACATATCAAGTAATTGGGAATTGGGAAGACTTGAAGAAGAGAAAAAGGAAAAGACTTTTTCTATTTGACTTTGAAAAACCTATTGAATTTCTTTTCGATTATAGCGGTGGATCGTCCATGCGATATTAAAAATAAATCGATTTGAATAGTGTCAAAAATGAAATGTCACAATATTTTTTTTATACGTGTTCAAGTGATGGAAAACAATAATATCTTTCCAATATCCGCCCTATCTTATCAACTTTTAGGAATGATAGAACGCAAAATGTCTTTGTACATGACAGAATAAAAATTTCCATGAAGACCTATATGATTATTGGGTTTATACAAGCACGCAAAAAAATACCAACTTGAGCAGCTTGCTAAGTCGAATTAAAAACTCTAGAAGAGAAGAAGAAAGAAGAAGAAGAAAGAAAGGATCTCTTGATCTAGATCTACTGGGAAAAACAAGGACCAGATTAGCACTGATGAGAAGAGCAGCATACTTCCAAAAGCGTTTATGATCTTTTTTGAACGGAACCGTATCGTGGACAAATAAAAATCTATTCACATCAACATGAATGATTTAAATTATTCACAAATGATTTAATTACTTTTACAAATGATTTGATTACTTCTACCAGAACAAGACGATGTAGATTCCATAGAAAACGTTTTGGATTAAAAGATTCCTGGGCCTTTCTATTTATAAAAATTCTCGAGAATTTGAACATGAAAGAATCCGCTTGAGAGAAATCATCTTTAATTATATGTGAATTTCTTAAAGTCATCGATGAATCTTCTTTATTTTATTGGAAGAAGAAAGAAGAATTAATTCAGAAAGTAAAGCAAAATCCTTGGGATTGTATTCGACATATTCACAACCAATCCCATGACAAACACAACTGAAAAAAAATCCATTGGAATTAGAAGAAATCAGTAAAGGTTCCTCGCCGGTCTCCAAATTGATCCGATGAATAGAGGACTGGATCAAGAAAATGGAGAAGAACAGAAGGAAGAGTAGGAAAGTAGTCAAGAAAGCGAAACGGGTGGTGATCTATACTGATAACAATCCGGATCGGATACCGATATTGATAATATTGATCAAGCAGCAGCAGAAAGAGGTGGCTTTGATAAGTTATTCGCAACAACCAGCTTTATCGGGGTATAATCCAAGGCAGACGGCGGGCTCAAAGAACGTAAAACGTTATTGGGAAATATTTCAAACAAATGTTCATTCCCGCTTTTTGGCTCGAATAGACACAGGATTTTTTTTTTTTTTTTGAGAGATTCTTTTTTTTTTCTTTTTTGATAGAATAGATTATCGAATAATTATCTATTTTGGAATTCCGTGGGGGGAAACCCAGGACTCCGAAACTTCCGACGTTGAGGAGGAAGAGGAAGAGCCAAACACTGGGACAAAAAAGACGCGGAAAAAAAAAAAAAGAGGAAGATGAACGGTAACAATAGCAGAAATTTGGGATAGCATTCTATTTGCTTCAAGCAATAAGAGGTGGGATGCTGATAACAATCTTTTTAGAATAAAACATTGTATTGCCTTCATTGATATAGCTAAAAAATTGACGTTGGTATTATTCCATTCCCGAGTGGTATGAGGATTGAAGGAATGGAATAGAGAAATCACATGGTAAATGCCACCTAAATGGTGTCCCTTATCAGAAACAGAATTTCCAAAGATGGGTAACAGATGGGATTCAGATAAAGAATTTTATGTCCTTTTCGTTTAAAAACTGGCGAAGATATAAATACGATCTCATCATGGCGATCCCAATGAAAAAAAAAGGAAAAAAGAAAATTTAGATTTTTAACAGTTGGGGAATGGAAACGGACTCCTTTTGGTTCTCCCGAACCAACCTTCTTTTTTTGAACCTATATAAGAACTCAAAAAATAATGAGAAAAGTAAAAAGAAATCCTAAAATTTCAAAAGGAAAAACAAGATGGGTCATCAAAATAGTTCTAGTTCCTAAAACGGTTCTAAAAACGAGTTCTAAAACGAATAGTTCTAGTTCTAAACGAATAGTTCTAGTTCTAAACCGAAACAGTTCTAGTCTACACAGAATAATGAAGAAATGAAAAAAGTGAACCAAA